>JANAVB010027596.1:14969132-15271632 GCA_029216955.1 Iris pallida | reverse complement strand
GGTCAAATAATCCTATAAACCGTACGTAGTCAAGGTAAGCACTCACAATCTATTGAATGTCATAAGTTAAGTCCTACTCATGTCAAGTTAAGTCGTACTAGAGAGTCAAGAAAATAGTGGTGTAGGACTAGAAAATTACATCATGGGTCATATATGAACATGAAAGCAGTATAACAGATAATGAACAAGTAACAGAAATCAAGAACGTGCATGTAAACTAGAATTATGATTAAGTAACTAGAAACATAATATAATGGTACTAGAGACAAGATAAGCAGCATGAATTTAAAAGTATAAGGAAAAAGAAACAACATAAAAGTAGAGAACATGCATATAACTAAACTGTACGAGCTCACAAGGTATACTTGTCTAGTGATAGCACGTAGAACCAACAATATCCTATCACTTAGTAAGCCACAAAAACTCCCGTAAATGTCTTCAGATGCTAAAACAGACATCACCAACATGTTTGGCAAAAAAAAATCTTTAAGTTTGACTAACCATAAGTCCAATTATGGACACATGGGCAAAGTTATAATTTCGGGTCAAAACAGTATCTGCCGTTGGACCTGCTTTGCACGAAAAACGTATCACAACCTATGGTATCTAAAGTCAACAATATATATACCTACTGTCACTCCCGTTTTCCATTATACGTATTTTTGTATTTTCGTATGCGTATACGAGATTTCTGGCATTTATTAGGTGGACCGTAGTTAGACTTATCTTGCTTAGCTTAGCCTTGGTTTAAATCTTGACTTGATTGGTTCAACTTGGTTCAACATAACTTGGTTTGGCTTGGGTTGGTTTGGTTTGAGATGGAGAGGGTTGATATATAACCCAACTACTTCTTTCTCTCCTCATTCACTTCTTCATTTACTTCTTCATCTTCTTCCTTTACTCCTTCCACCTACCAAGTCTTAGGCAAGTGCAACTTGCTTCATAGAGGAACTCCATTTTTGTTGTTCCATTGTCTTCCTCACAAGAATCTAAGACACTTTATTACTTAGCATTTTTAATTTCCATGGTTTATTTCTTGTAGATCTAAGTTGGTTGTATTTTCAATTTTCTTAGATTTTGATCTACCAAACTTCATTATTTTCAAGTTTTGATGGTTCTATATTATAGAGAATTCGATTTTACCCAAAATGGACATTTGAAAAGTTAGATTTCGACTTATTTTGAGAAAGTTATGGCCAAATGATTATTTGGTCATCTTCTATGTTCATGTGGCAGCATATCGCAGTTGAGACGCATAGATGTCACGAATGGGCCGCATGAGCCTCATGTCGCGAATGGGCCGCATGAGCCTCATGTCACAGTTGAGCCGCATAGATGTCGCGAATGGGCCGCATGAGCCTCATGTCGCAGTTGAGCCGCATAAGATGTCGCGAATGGGCCGCATGAGCCTCATGTCGCAGTTGAGCTGCATAAGATATCGTGAATGGGCCGCATGAGCCTCATGTCGCAGTTAAGCCATATAGATGTCGCAAATGGGCCGCATGAGCCTCATGTCGCAGTTGAGCCGCATAGATGTCGCGAATGGGCCGCATGAGCCTCATGTCGCATTTAAGCCGCATAAGATGTCGCGAATGGGCCGCATGAGCCTCATGTCGCAGTTGAGCCGTATAAGATATCACGAATGGGCCGCATAAGCCTCATGTCGCAGTTGAGCCGCATAGATGTCGCGAATGGGCCGCATGAGCCTCATGTCGCAGTTGAGCCGCATAGATGTCGCGAATGGGCCGTATGAGACTCATGTCGCAGTTGAGCCGCATGGATGTCGCGAATGGGCCGCATAGGCCACATGTCACAGAATAGGCCGTATAGTGCCTGTTTTGGCTATTTTATGTCTTATTTGCATGATTTATGGTCAGAATTTCTCCCAACTCCCAACATAGAAGTTGTAGATCTTTTCCTTGGCTCCAAGAATATGTCACTAGTTATTTTATGCAAGTTTCTCTCATTCATGATAATGTAAGAATAGAACACGATAGTGGCCTGTTAAGGCGCACTCTTAACAAGTATTATGTAACATGATAATTCTTGATAGTGACCCATCGTGGTGCACTCTTGACAAGTAACTGGACATGATAATTCTTGATGGTGGTCCGTTGTGATGCACTCTTGACTTGACAAAGTAAACCAACATGATAATCTCGACATGCCTTGCTAAGTAACTCTTGTCTTGACACCGTGGGTGTTTGTGCTTGTATAAGCTACATGTCTCGTCTTGCATCATGTCTAGGATATGAATTCCTGATTTCCACGATCAGGGATTCATACTGAATCTGACTAGGATAATGACTAGATTGTTCATGTAGTTCATAAAGGGATTTCATAGCTACAGGCAGTCCCGTTATCTGGGCGCTTTAATTGGACTTGTAGCCTGCCGTTGAGTAGGGCACATTTTTAGCACACTGTCATGTATTGTACCTCTAAGTCACCTAATCCAACTCTCTCAACTTGTGACCGGATAACCTGGATTAAGACTGCAGGGCTTGTGGCTGTTGGAACATCTCGGTGCATCTTGTTAGTAACTAGGCTTATGATAACCCTAGTTAGTTAAAGTGTCAAGCCGTACTCTTTGCTTGGCCATGAATGATGGATGGAGTCCTATCTTGTCTAGTCTTGCCTAGATCCAGTACATGGCTATCTCAGGACATGCTTGTTTATGCTTTACTTTATCGATAATTGGTTAGAGACTAAGTTCTGTTCAGGTGAAGGGTTACAACTCCGGTCCTTGTTTGGTTTACGGGTTGTAACTTGGTTACCGGACTGGTCCTTTAGTCATCTTATCGTTTATCATCCTGTTTTCTCTAACTCATGTCTTTCGTTAACCTTTATATATCATGTGCTAATATGCTGGTTTTAGTTCTTAAGTGAAGCCTCCTTGTGGCACTTGCTCTTTCTGGGGTCTGATCCAGCTGATTTTGTATGGCCAAATTTTGGAGTAGCTCCCGAGGATCTTCCTGTCTTCCAGCCAGATGGTGACCACTAGACGCAACCCTGGCAACGAGTGGGTTCTTATTTTGATCTTCCACTCCCTTGTAAAAATATTCTTTTGAGGCGTTTAGCCGCCGAGCAAGTGTTAGCTCGTTTGCAACTTTACTTACTGTCTGCCTACGGGCTGTAACATAATTGACAAATCCTAGGGTTGATTATGTATGACTGAAACTCTTGCTAGTCTTCACATTTTGTATGACTAGCTTCATGATCATCTGAATATGTAATGTTTGGGATACCTTACTTTGTATGTCTGATGATCTAACATCTTGTAACATTTACTTACTTGCTTGTGATTGAGGCATTAGGCTTGTTCATGACTATAAGTGACTGTTGGCTTGTAGATAAACCCTCATGCATCTAGACAGCCGTGACCGTATATCGAGGTAGATTATAATTCAATGTACGTAGCTGGCTGTGTCTGTCCCCTGCTCTCTAATATTCTGGCTTTAGGGTATGACACGATTTAAGTGGTGGCCAATACAGGTGTTGTAAATCAAGATGTGTGAGGGTTTTACTGAATAGATGTCTCAATCAGTACTCGCCTTTGGTCTCTACTCGTGTCTTCTAAACTTTCCTAAATCTTGACCTGATCACATGTTTATATCCTCGATCTATCATGGTCCTTCCTTATTGTTCTCCATGTCGTTTCTTCAGCGGCATTGTTCCTGGTCCTACCGATCAGCAAGATGGAGCACCTCCAGTGGACCAGCAGCAACCTGGAGACCAAGCCTAGAACTCTGGAGCGGCCTCCCGAGTCATGCATTTCATGGATCCAGAGCCCCCAGTTCAGCTAGTTCAGCCTGCAGAGCCTGACAATGAAACCCTGGTGGGTCTCATCAGAGAATTGCTTGCATCTTAAAATCGTCGGGGCGGTGCCCTGCACCAGACAGTACAAGATACCATGGGCAGAGTTGGTTACCAAGGGAACAACGCGGCCAACAGCTTCAAGCGTCTGAACCCTCCTTTCTTTGACGGCACTGAAGATGCTATTGCTGCTGATGCATGGCTTCATGACACAGAAGTTATCCTGGAAGCAGCTAAGATTCCTGAGAATGAGAAGGTGGCCGTTATGCGCCTGCAATTATTGGACTTAGCCCGTAGCTGGTGGACGATGCTAGCAGTTGGATTACCGACGCCTGTCACATGGGCGGTATTCAGCAACAAGTTCCAGACCAAGTACTTTGACGTAGTAGCTCGGTATGATCTGCAGACGAGATTCACCAATCTTAAGCAGATGGGAAGGATGGTCGATGGATATGCAACCGAATTTTCTAGACTCAGTCGATTTGCTCCTACCTTGGTGGCAACTGAATTGGATCAAGCCCAGCGATTCCAGCAGGGGCTCTACCTAGAGGTTATCATATCAGTAGAGCAGTTTGAGCACCAGACGTTTGATGTTGTCTTACGAGCAGCGAAGAGACATGAGTATACTTCGTAGAGGATTATAGATAGAAGTGGAGGACGGAAGAGGTCTCATGGACAGATGTCCCAGTCTTCAGCACCAGCCCCGACGGCTAGGGCTTTGACAATTGGAGCTCCTAGGAGGGTGACCACAGTTTTGTCGGTTCAGCACTCGACGCCGGCGTATCCTCAGCAACAGAAGCAGAAGCAGTCTTCCGCAATGGGCTGTACTCATTGTGGAAAGCCGGGACACGTAGTATCAGAGTATCGTAGAGCACAGGGATTATACTTGGCTTGTGGGGTACCAGATCACAAGATAGGGTCCAGTCCGAATAGAGCAAGTTCGTCGTCATCAAACCTAACCAGTCCATCGGTTAGGGGTCCAGCACCTGTACAGCAGCAGTTTCAGCCTCCGAGGCTATTGCCGCCTCAGGCTCAGCAGTATGCCCAAGTTCAGATTCAGAACCAGCAGAGAGGTCACCAGCAGAGGGGACCAACACCAAGAAGGCAAGGTCAGGCTATGGCTTTGACCGTGGAGGAAGAGTTAGCTTCAGGAGAGGTGGTGGCAAGTACCATTCTCGTCAACTCTTTTCTAGCATCAGTATTATTTGATTCAGGTGCATCGCATTCATTTTGCACGATTCGCAACACGGATAGGACTGAAGCCCGAGTCATTATCAGTAAGGCTCAATATACTTACTGGTAATGGTCTTGTGGGAGTATATAGAGTATTTTTCTCGTGTCGAATCGTAGTTAGCGGTAGAGAGTTTTCTGCTAGATTGATAGAATATTCGATGGCCGACTATGATGTGGTCCTAGGAAAGGATTGGTTGAAGGTTCATTATGCCAGAATAGACTGCCATATTGGTAGAATTATTTTTAGTATCCCAGGCGAACCAGAGTTTTCTTTTTTCAGAGACGAAGTAGAACCTTCTCCACCTGTATTGCGGATGGCAGTAGCAGTGGCAGTTCAGTTTCCCAGAGTCGTAGAAGAGTTCCCAGACGTGTTCTCCGAAGAGCTTCCAGGCATACCCCCAGAGAGAGAGATAGAGTTCACCATTAATTTGCTTCCAGGGACGGCACCAATGTCAGGAGGAGTCCACAAGATGGCACTTTTAGAGTTAGAGATCTTGTACAAGATGATTGAAGAACTCAGAACCAAGAGATTCATTCGTACTAGTGGATCACCTTGGGGAGCCCCAATACTTCTTGTGAAAAAAAAGGATGGTACGTTAAGATTATGTATTGATTATCGTACCTTGAACTCTGTAACAATCAAGAACAGATATCCTCTTCCAAGGATAGATGACTTATTTGATCAGCTCAGAGGAGCGACAGTATTCTCGAAGATTGACTTACGGTCAGGATACCATTAGATCAGAGTTAGAGAGCAAGACGTCCCGAAGACAGCATTCAGATCCAGATATGGACATTGGGAGTTCCTTGTTATGCCATTTGGAGCGACCAATGCGCCAGCCATATTCATGGACCTCATGAATCATATCTTCATGCCCTATTTGGACCAGTTTGTGATAGTCTTTATAGACGACATCTTGGTCTATAGCAAGAATGAGGCAGATCATGAGCAGCATCTTCGTGTAGTTCTCTAGATTCTCAGTGAGCATCAATTGTACGTGAAGTTCAGTAAGTACAAATTTTGGCTTGATCGCATTTCGTACTTAGGTCATATCATCACTAGAGGTGGAGTGGAAGTTGACCCCCAGAAGATAGTGGCTATAGAATCATGGCCAGTTCCCAGTATCGTCGCAGAAGTTCGGAGTTTCCTGGGATTGGCCGGCTATTACCGACGATTTGTGTCAGACTTTGCTCAGATTTCAGCACCATTGATGCAGTTGACCCGCAAGGATGTGCAGTTTGCTTGGACAGCAGAGTGTCAGAGTTCCTTCGAGAAGTTGAAGCAGAGATTGATGACGGCTCCCATTCTCACGCTTCCAGATAGGACTGGAGAATTTTTAGTTTATTGTGATGCTTTCGGTAGAGGATTGGGATGCGTCTTGATGCAGCATGGTAAGGTTGTAGCTTATGCGTCACGTCAGCTTCGTGATCATGATAGGAATTACCCAACCCATGACTTAGAATTAGCAGCGGTGGTTTTTGCACTCAAGTTATGGAGGCATTATTTGTATGGAGATCGGGTAGAGATTTTCACCGACCACAAGAGTCTTAAGTATGTGTTTACCAAGAAGGATCTCAATATGCGTCAGAGAAGATAGCTAGAGCTACTTGTCGATTATGACATCAACTTGCAGTATCATCCTGGGAAGGCCAGCGTAATAGCAGATGCATTGAGCAGAAGAGCCGGAGTTTATTTCTTAACAGCGCAACCAGAATTGTTAGCCGATCTTCAGAAGATGGGTATTAAAGTTATTCTTCCTACCAATGTGGCATTGATGGCCAGCATGCAAGTTCAGTCCAGCATAGTTGAGAGGATCAAGATGGCACAATCAACGAATTCTAAGCTTCAGCGGCTTAGGACAGAATGTGTAGCAGGACGGAGACCAGAGTTATGTGTTCACGAAGATGGTACTCTCCGACATGGGAGGCGTCTTTGTGTACCCAGTGGTGATATCAGACAAGAAATCATGGCAGAGGCTCACAGTTCTCAGTATTCAATTCATCCCGGTGGCACGAAGATGTGTCGAGACATCCGTCAGCATTTCTGGTGGAATGGCATATTGAGGGAGATAGCCCGGTTTGTCTCTCGTTGTTTAGTTTGTCAACAAGTTAAAGCTGAACATCAGAGACCAGCTGGACTTTTTCAACCTTTACCGATCCCAAAATAGAAATAGAAGCACATTACCATGGATTTTGTAACTGGGTTACCTAAATCTCCAGCTAGGAGAGATGCTATCTGGGTTATAGTTGATCGAATCACGAAGGTAGCTCATTTTCTTTCCTTCAGAATTAGTCAGTCGACGGATCAGCTAGCAGAGATGTACCTCAGGCAGATTGTCAGATTGCATGGAGTGCCAGTTAGTATCGTATCAGACAAAGATTCAAGATTCACATCGTACTTTTGGCGGAATCTTCAAGAGAGCTTGGGGACTCGTGTCAAGTTCAGTTCGGCTTATCATCCGCAGACAGATGGTCAGTCAGAACGCATGATCCAGACTCTTGAAGATATGTTGCGGTCATGTACACTCGACTTTGGTGGTTCGTCGGAAGATCACCTGCATCTCGTGGAATTCTCCTATAACAACAGTTTCCAGGCTAGTATACAGATGGCACCCTTTGAAGGACTGTATGGCAGGAAGTGCAGATCCCCATTAGCGTGGAATAATGTATGTGAGAGGCAGATGCTTGGTCCAGAGATGATTACGCAGACAATCGAGGTGGTCAGGCAAGTCAGAGATTATCTTCGAATTGCCTAAGATCGTCAGCACCATTGGGCCGATTCTCATCGACGTCCCCTTGAGTTTTTAGTCGGCGACTACGTGTTCCTTAGGATCTCGCCTACCCGTGGCATCATTCGATTCGACGTACGGGAAAAGCTTAGTCCTAGGTACATAGGGCCGTTCGATATCCTTGAGCGAGTAGGTGATGTGTCCTATCGTCTCGCTCTTTTGCCGTCGTTATGTGAGGTACATGACGTATTCCATGTATCCCAATTGCGACGGTAGATTCCGGATCCGAGTCATGTTCTTGATCATTCAGAATTGGTTGTTGGTACCAACCTTTCGTATGAGGAAAGACCCGTATCCATATTGGACCGAACTAAGAAGGTACTCAAGAACAAGACTATTAGCTTAGTCCGTGTTGCTTGGGGTCACCACTCTTAGGGTGAGTCAACGTGGGAGCGTGAGGATAATATCCGCTCGCGATATCCACACCTGTTTGACTCATAAGGTATAATGTCTTCCTTATGCCTTATGCTTTTAATTCTTTGCTTGCATAAATGATTGCTTGATTGGCTGCTAGTCGTAGCCTACTTATGATTAATATAGATTTTCCCGACACCTCTAGCCTCTTGATTAAATTTCAAGGATGAAATTCTTTTAAGGTGGGTAGAGTTGTCACTCCCGTTTTCCGTTATACGTATTTTCGTATTTTCGTATGCGTATACGAGATTTTTGGCATTTATCAGGTGGACCATAGTTAGACTTATCTTGCTTAGCTTAGCCTTGGTTTTAATCTTAACTTGATTGGTTCAACTTGGTTCAACATGACTTGGTTTGGCTTGGGTTGGTTTGGTTTGAGATGGAGAGGGTTGATATATAACCCAACTACTTCTCTCACTCCTCATTCACTTCTTCATTTACTTCTTCATCTTCTTCCTTTACTCCTTCCACCTACCAAGTCTTAGGCAAGTGCAACTTGCTTCATGGAGGAACTCCATTTTTGTTGTTCTATTGTCTTCCTTACGAGAATCTAAGATACTTTAGGACTTAGCATTTTTAATTTCCATGGTTTATTTCTTGTAGATCTAAGTTGGTTGCATTTTCGGTTTTCATGGATTTTGATCTACCAAACTTCATTATTTTTAAGTTTTGATAGTTCTATGTTGTAGAGAATTCGATTTTACCCAAAATGGACCTTTGAAAAGTTAGATTTTGACTTGTTTTGAGGAAGTTATGGCCAAATGATTATTTGGTCATCTTCTTTGTTCATCTGGCAACATGTCGCAGTTGAGCCGCATAGATGTCGCGAATGGGCCGCATGAGCCTCATGTCGCAGTTGAGCCGCATAGATGCCGCGAATGGGCCGCATGAGCCTCATATCGCAGTTGAGCCGCATAGATGTCGTGAATGGGCATCATGAGCCTCATGTCGCAGTTGAGCTGCATAGATGTCGCGAATGGGCCGCATGAGCCTCATGTCGCAGTTGAGCCGCATAAGATGTCGCGAATGGGCCGCATGAGCCTCATGTCGCAGTTGAGCCGTATAAGATGTCGCGAATGGGCCGCATGAGCCTCATGTCACAGTTGAGCCGCATAGATGTCGCGAATGGGCCGCATGAGCCTCATGTCGCAGTTGAGCCGCATAGATGTCGCGAATGGGCCGCATGAGCCTCATGTCGCAGTTGAGCCGCATAGATATCGCGAATGGGCCGCATGAGCCTCATGTCGCAGTTGAGCCGCATAGATGTCACGAATGGGCCGCATGAGCCTCATGTCTCAGTTGAGCCGCATGGATGTCGCGAATGGGCCGTATAGGCCGCATGTCGTAGAATTGGCCGCATAGTGCCTGTTTTGGCTATTTTATGTCTTATTTGTATGATTTGTGGTCAGAATTTCCCCCAACTCCCAACATAGAAGTTGTAGATCTTTTCCTTGGCTTCAAGAATATGTTACTAGTTATTTTATGCAAGTTTCTCTCATTCATGATAATTTAAGAATAAAATACGATAGTGGCCTGTTAAGGCGCACTCTTAACAAGTATCATGTAACATGATAATTCTTGATAGTGACCCATCGTGGTACACTCTTGACAAGTAACTGGACATGATAATTGTTGATAGTGGTCCATTATGACGCACTCTTGACTTGACGAAGTAAACCTACATGATAATCTCGATATGCCTTGCTAAGTAACTCTTATCTTGACACCGTGGATGTTTGTGCTTGTATAAGCTACATGTCTCGTCTTGTATCATGTCTAGGATATGAATTCCTGATTTCTACGGTCAGGGATTCATACTGAATCTGACTAGGATAATGACTAGATTGCTCAAGTAGTTCATAAAGGGATTTTCCACCTACAGGCAGTCCCGTTATCTGGGCGTTTTAATTGGACTTGAAGCCTGTCGTCGAGTAGGACACATTTCCAACATACTGTCATGTGTTGTACCTCTAAGTCACCTAATCCAACTCTCTGAACTTGTGACCGGATAACCTGGATTAAGACTGCAGGGCTTGTGGCTGTTGGAACATCTCGGTGCATCTTGTTAGTAACTAGGCTTGTGATAACCCTAGTTAGTTAAAGTATCAAGCCATACACTTTGCTTGGCCGTGAATGATGGATGGAGTCCTATCTTGTCTAGTCTTGCCTAGATCCAGTACATGGCTATCTCAGGACATGCTTGTTTATGCTTTACTTTATCGATAATTGGTTAGAGACTAAGTTCTATTCAGGTGAAGGGTTACAACTCCGGTCCTTGTTTGGTTTACGGGTTGTAACTTGGTTACCGGAATGGTCCTTTAGTCATCTTATCGTTTATCACCCTATTTTCTCTAACTTATGTCTTTCGTTAACCTTTATGTATCATGTGCTAATATGCTGGTTTTAGTTCTTAAGTGAAGCCTCCTTGTGGTACTTGCTCTTTCTGGGGTCTGACCCAGCTGGTTTTGTATAGCCAGATTTCGGAGTAGCTTCCGAGGATCTCCCTGTCTTCCAGCCAGATGGTGACCACTAGGTGCAACCCTGACAACGAGTGGGTTCTTATTTTGCTCTCCCACTCCCTTATAAAAATATTCTTTTGAGGCGTTTAGCCGCCGAGCAAGTGTTAGCTCGTTTGCAACTTACTTACTGTCTGCCTACGGGCTGTAACATGATTGACAAATCCAAGGGTTGATCATGTATGACTGAAACTCTTGCTAGTCTTCACATTTTGTATGACTAGCTTCATGATCATCTGAATATGTAATGTTTGGGATGCCTTACTTTGTATGTCTGATGATCTAACATCTTGTAACATTTACTTACTTGCTTGTGATTGAGACACTAGGCTTGTTCATGACCATAAGAGACTGTTGGCTTGTAGATAAACCCTCATGCATCTAGACAGCCGTGACCGTATATCGAGGTAGATTATACTTTAATGTACGTAGCTGGCTGTGTCTGTCCTCCGCTCTCCAGTATTCTGGCTCTGGGGCATGACACCTACGAGTCCAGTTTTTCGATTCAAACTCAATGGTATATCCAGATTTGGATTCTGATGAGTGTGCATAAAATCGCCCGTTGAGTCGGATCATGGGCCCGCCAAAATAAAGTTTCGGTCGACCTTCTCAGAATCAGACCAAACTTGTCTCATAGGACAAAAAAAAATGATACGAGTCCAGTGGCACAAGTTTTGTCACGATGTGACGTATGTGTACAAATTAATTCGAATTTTTACAAAGGGACCGATACGGTGTACCTCTACTGATATGCCTCGAATTCGTCGTGCACATGCAACCAATTCGAGATCCGTCAAAGCCCACACGTCCGCAACATTCGTATCCTTTGTAGCTACCAGGTTGTGACAAAGTCACCCAATTTGTCAGGATGGACCCCGTATCAAAAACTTTTCTAAGCTTTGAAAGCAGATGTCATAGTTTTTTTTTTCCGATTTTGGAAAATAAATAACTTGTTGATTACTGGATGAAAACAGAAACCATAAAATAGGTTTTGATGCTGTTTAAGTTGACTAAAAATCTATTCAAATATATTTCGATAATTTATAATGGATTTCCAATATTTGGCCATCTAAACAGGGTACTTGAAACAGTTTTTTTGAACTGTCAAGAACAACTTTTTTGTCGATTTTGGATCGATTTCCTAGACAATCTATGGTAATAGATTAAAATATAATTGAAGGGGTTAAGAGACATACAGGTTGTGATTATATCATAAGAAACTGATCGTAAAACGATCGAGAGTATGTCGAGAATAGTTACGACAAAGTCGGGTTCGCAGGTTGCTGCTGCTGCCTCTGCTTTCGTGTGACCTGGCCGACGTCGGCGGTGTTTAGGCGGCCATGGGCAGCGCTGGGTGTCAGGTTGGTCGTGAGGGGTTAGGGTTGCTAGGGTTAGGGTTTTCTATTTCTTTCCCTTCTCTCGATACATATAGGGGGCATCTTTTATTCTATGTTTGTTTAGGAGTTGCATTTTTGGCAGTACTGTTCCAGCAGGGAATAGTACTCAAATATATATATATATCCAAAATTCGTGTATACTTAGGACAATATTTCTATATTAAAAAATGCAAGTACACTCATTAGAAATTTTTCAAAAAGTGTATATAATTGGTCATAACATATATTAACTCTTTCTCTCTCTTTATATATATATATATATATATATATATATATATATATATATAAATATATATATATATATATATATATATATATATATATATATATATATATATATATATATATATACATACATCTCCCAAACTTTATAATTAATATATCTATTTATACTTTTACATAATAGGTAGACATACAAATATATATAAATAGCCTAAAAAATCCACAAAAAGTCCACAAGGATAATTTAAGAAAATTAGTTATCGTATTTATAATTAAAATAGTAACTTAATAGCAATAACATATATATATATATATATATATATATATATATATATATATATATATATATATATTTTAAAAATACAATTTATTGAAATAGGAGTGGCTCAAAAAGAGCATTACAGAAAGTACCATAGGCAAAAAACACAAAAAGGCCTTGGTAAACTAAGTAGGAAACACAAAAGTTTTAAAAGTGAAAATTCCAAATTTCGAAAATTCGAAAATTTGAATTTTTGACCGGTCATGGGCGTTCAACCCTGAGTAAATGTGGGCGCGAAACTTGAAAGGACTGGCGCGCAACCCAAAGGCACACAGGCCAATGGAGAGCAGGTGCACTGCCCGAGGGGGCTCTGGCCGAGGAGGCCTCGGCCCCCTCCCCCCGGCGCGTCGCCTGAAGCCGGGTTGGCTCCGGCGCGGATGCTGGCCCAGAGTGGCATGGACGGAGGCGAGACGAAGGGAAGGCTGGACCGAGGAGGGGGGTTGCTGGTCGGAAGAGGGGGACTCCGGCGGGGGCCGGCCCGGAGAGAGGAGGGCGGGAGGGGAGGACGGGACCGGGGGCGACCGGACGAGCGCGAGAGGGGGGGAAGGGAGGTGAGACCGTCGGTGAGGGAGCGGGGGCTCGACCTCACCGACGAGGAGCCGGCGTGCGGCGAAGAGATCGTCGGATAGCGGGGGCTGCGGCGAGCGGAGGGGTGGGGGGCCTCGACCTCGGCGGAGAGGGATACCTACCACCGGCTGTGGGAGTCCAGCAGCGAGCGTCGAAGAGAGCGGCGGAGCTCGAAGCTGGAGGGGGAGAGGACGACGCGAGGACGGCGACGAGTGACCGTCGCAGTAGGGGTCGACGGTGGCGACGACGATCGACCGTCCGGAGCCGGGACGGGGGAAGCCGAGAACTGAGCGCCTGTGAGCATCTCTCCACACGCGGGAGGGAGGAGGAGAAAGCCACCGGCGGCGAGAAAGCCTGAGGGGGCTGCGAGGCGGGAGGAGGGGGATGAGTCTCCGGGGGGCTTGAGGTGAGACCGGAGAAGAGAGAGTCGGCCACTCCGTTGCCGTCGAGGGAAGGGGCGGTAGCTGGGAGGTCGGGCCCTGCCGGGGGAGCAGGGGGCCACCGCACGAATAAGAGGACGGACGGTGCTGAGAGGGAGGCGGCGGGCGGAGGGGGCTCCTGTGCCGGAGGGGGCGCGGCTGGAGGACCAGCCGTTGGATGCGGGGGCGCGGACCGAGCCCGATGGCGTCGATGCCGCCGCCGACGACGACGGCAAGGCAGAGGGGAAGCTGCAGAGTGGGGAGGAAAGCTCCTGAGGGGAGGGGACCAGGCGGAGACTCCCCACGGAGGGTGGGGCCAGGCGGAGTCGAACCAACCCGGGAGGAAGGGGGAAGAGAGGGGGTCCGAGGGTGAAAAGGAGGCAGAGGGGGGCGGTCGGACCGAGGAGGCCGACCGGCCAACCCACCCATCCGGCCGGGATAGGCGGATAGGGGAGCAGCGGAGCTCCCGACGAAGGGAGCTGAGGAGCTCGCATCCTCTCCATATTTATGTATTATATTTATGTATTATATATATATATATATATATATATATATTTTATATATATATATATATATATATATATATATATATATATATATATATATATATATATATATACCTTATTTATAAATTCACTTACAAGACCAAAAATAAAATACCAAATACATATATACAACATATATCTACATGGATGTCTTTGCATGCACCAGATGACTACATGGGTTTGGGTTCAATTCGGGTCCAGTTTGACTAGTTTAGCACACTAGATCTCCTAAAAAGTCAATAATCTTAATAATAAATAATTAAGTTATTTATAGGGGTCAAGTTTAAACTTTGACTGGTTTTCCTAGTTGGATACTACTATGGCTCGAACTTTCCTACCATGGCTAATACACTAGTCAAAGCACATGACTACACTCTCCGTGCCATGACTCCTAGTCATCTTGCACTTCAAAATATAACAATAACTAAGGCCATCTATAATATTAACTATTTAATTAAAAATATTTATAAATTCTAAAAAAATTACTAATTAAGTAAAAAATAAATAATAATAAAAATAATTTTAAAATTTCAGGGGTGTTATACGAAATCTGGAAACTTCTTAAGGTGACTCATGAAGATACTTCATAAGTGAAGGAATCCAAGATTAGTAGGCTTACACAAGAGTATGCGCCTTTCAGAATAAAGCCCAATTAAACCATCACATAGATGTTCATACATTTTTTTAATATTACTAATCATCTCTCTTCTATTGGCAAGGAATATCGTAATCATAAAAAGACATGCAAGGTGCTCAAGAGATTAACCAAGAACTAGAGCCCCAACGCAACAACAATTATTGAAGGAAACGACCTCGCCACTATTGTTACGCCCCGTGCAACAAGCTGCCTTAGCAGCACTGGTACATGTTGTCGCATCAGTGCAAGCTTTTACAAAAATACAACATTTTTCAGACAATTTGAGTTCGGATACTGGCCTCAACTATGAAGTACCACTACAAGAAGGGGGTAATACTACACCTGTAGTTGTGCAAGTTTAACCCTCTTCTCTTCAGTTGGCTGCTACGCCTTTATAGAAGCTCCATAACAAGCCATCAAAGAACTATGAGCTAAATTTGATGCTATGACCAATCAAGATAAACTTCAAAAACTTGGGATAAATCAACCTTACCCTTCTACATGGGATAATATTGTGTTCCACCTAAGTATAAGCCGTAGCATATGACATGATGGCAAGACGTCACCCCGTCAATTCCTGAACTATTTTGCTACGACAATTGCACATCTACCCCGAGATGATGCTCTCATGACTAAGATATTCCGAGGAACATTGGTGGGTGTAGCTTATGGATGGTTTTTGTATTTCGTCGGATAATTGTATATCACCATTTGATGATTTTTGGCATCTATTTCTTGCACAATTCTATAATACTGGGATCGATATGACTATGGTAACTCTTATTGATACAAAACAAAGAGAGAATGAGTCTACTCGAGATTTCATAGAACATTTTAGGTAGACGGCTTTGGAAATGCCTCACAACATTCTTCAATCTACGGTTATGGATATTGTCGAAAGAATATATTGCCAGCAATGAAGTTCTGTATATGCACATCTTAATTCGACGATTGGACGGAGTTTATTATGAACGCAGATCTTGCTAAATAGAATGTGAAGGAAAATGACATATTGAACACATAAGAATCAAAGGCCCTGGTTCAGAGGACAAAGGCAAGCATCGTTAGCCTCAACAATTGCAACAATTACAATTCATAAGAGAGTTAACAAAACTCTTTTTTCACTTCGAACTATTACCTGTGTTCAAGAGTCTTGAATATGTTATAGGTAATAGGTCCTCAAAGTTCTCCAGCAGAATAGTCCTCAGATTCGATAAAATATTCTTATTGCGATCATTTAAATAAAAATTTCTTCCGAGCAAACTACCTTATTCTTAAAGCCCAGTCGCTCTAAGGAAATAGTATTTCTAATCCCTAGTTGGATTGAGCATACTATTACATACTTCTTCCTCAGTTAGGATGAAAAGATGTAGTTCACGTCCATATTGCCTCTGAACTATGTTTTATTCATTCTTTTCCAAATGGAGTTAGGAAAACAATCATGTTCATATTACCTCTTCATTATTTTCTTTCGCCATGACCATATAATTCTTTCTCATTTCGAACTATTATCTATGTTAAAAAGGCTTGAATACTTTATAGGTAATAGGCCCTCAGAATTCTCCAATTGAATCACACTCTGTGATCATCTCATTAAGATCGCTAAAAGTAAAACTGTCTCGAGTAAATTATCATCTTCTTAGAATCCAGTTATTCCCAGGATATTTCCAACCTCCAATCGGGTTGGAAATATCCGAAAATATTCTTTACCCTAACTTGGGAAAGATATCCGAAAATATTTCCAACCTCCAATCGGATTGGAAATATTCCGAGGATATTTCTTCTTGTCTTACTCAAATTGGATAAAGTATTTCCAATCACAGTTCATGTCCATATTACCTATGAATTATTCTTCTTGTCTTCCTTAAATTGGATAAAGTATTTCCAATCGTAGTTCACGTCCATATTACCTCCGAACTATTTCTTCTTGTATTACTTAAATTGGATAAAGTATTTCCAATCACAGTTCACATCCATATTTACCTCTGAACTATTTTTTTATGTCTTACTCAAATTGGATAGAGTATTTCCAAACACAATTCATGTCCACATTACCTCCGAACAATTTTCTTCTTCATTTTTCCAGCAAAATGAAATCCCAAAAGAAAATAGTCATGTCCATACTACCTCTGCATTGTTTTCTTGCAAAAATTTTAATCCCCACAAAAGTACTTTTTGCCATGTCATGTTACCTCTGAGTAGATACCTTCAATGAGGTCTCGATTGGAAAATCTATCACGTCCATATTACCTTTGATAGTGTTATTCATCTTAACTTATTATTTGTATATTATTAGATACATAATAGGTAATAAGTCCACAATATACAATCATCACCAGAAGTCATAAATATAAATCAGAACTGCACCTTTTATGCTTCGAGTTCCAAGTGTTTCAAATTTATTTTTCGCAAATTCAGAAACTTTAAATGGTGGTCTTGTAGAAGCATTAAAAATACGCTCTCAATGGGTGCTGGACCCAAACAATTAGTGGAGTACTTTCTCAAAATGGCATATTTGCTTAAAGTCTCGAGCAGAGGAGTACGCCAACCACTCTATTCAATGGAAGTGGGCATACATTCTTCATGTTTTCTCTCATACATTTAATGCAAGATTGACAGTTGACTGACATAGAGTCGAATAGATCAAGGTCATTAATGCAGAGAATTTTGTATACGAAGACCCAGGTTGTCATTTAGTTGGCAGTTCAGATAATCTCAACTATAGTACGCCTACATGCTACCACTACTAGAGTATGCCTATGTGCTACCTCTATAAGAGTACGCCTATATGCTAACTCTATCAAAGTACGCCTATGAGCTATCACTATCAGAGTACATCTATATGCTACCTCTATCAGAGTACGCCTATGTGCTACCTCTATCAGAATACACCTACATGCTCTCTCTATCAGAGTACGCCAATATGCTACCTCTATCAGAGTATGCCTATTTGCTACCTCTATCAGAGTACGTCTATGTGCTACCTCTATCCGAGTATGCCTATGTGCCATATCTATCAGAGTATGCCAGTGTGCCATCTCTATCAGAGTCTGCCAACAAGCTATTTTTATGCTAGTATGGTGATTCGTCCTAATTGCGCTTGTAACCGACAATGAACAGGTACGGTTATATATACATCATACCACAATCCTTGTGGAATGTGCATAGTAACTATCTCCATGACCTAAAGCTTTTCTCATATAGGAAGCTACGTGTCAAGCAGGCAGCAAGTTGTGCTCCCACGAAACCGAACGTGGGTTATCGTTTTCAATAGTACACGTAGAATAGAAAATACAGTACATATTGCTCATTTCTACGCAAACATTCAGATAACCATTTTGAAAGCTATAAATATAGGATCAATAGCATCCTACACACAGAGATATACACTGAGACAAAGAGAGTCAGACATAGACGTTGCCAGTGTTGCGAGAGTTTCTCTGTTGCTCAATTTTTCAACTGTTCAAGTATCTTGCATTTCTTCTTCGTGTTAAGTAGTCCAAGGAGTAAAGTGATCGACAACATATCAGATCTCTATAGCTATACTTCCCCAGAATCAATTTTCTACTTTAGATTATTGTATATGATTTATTATACATATTTATTCTTTGTAAATGTTTGTAAGAACAAAACCTTTTTTGTTTATGTCAAACGATGATTATATGACAAAGGGAGAGAAATGGCAATATATATATATATGAAGTTTTATTAATTTTATATGAGACCAATATGCTAGAATTGTATTATATCAAGTTCATATTTCATAAAATTGTGTCATATATGATGATGTGAGACCAATATGTTAGAATTGTGCTATATCAAGTTCATATTTCATAAAATTGTGTCATATTAACTTCATATTTTTTTAAAGTCAAAACAGGTTTACAGGTAAAAAGTTGCCTTTCCAAGCTTTTGCACTAAACAGAAGAATCAATAGATACGGGGAAGATCGTATCAAAAGCTCACACACCGTATCAGATCAAAAGCTACCTAGTATGTGCTATATCCCATTTGTATTAGCATGGTTTGTCAATGATCATAATGGAGATTGCTGACCCAAATCAGTCATGGTCAAACCTGATTCTGATAATCGACAACAAACTAGCTTGAATACAAAGGCACAGTTACTAGACATGAAGAAGATTACTGAAGATAGACATCTGTACCAAACTTTTGTATCCTACTGTCTAGTATTTTAATGTTTCAAAGCAATATAATTTTATATTTTATTGTCTACAAAACTGATGTTAGTTGAATCATAGTGGCAACTAAGAAATACCTGACTACTCACAAAGCCTACCTCAGTCTACATATAAAAGATTACATGAAGCCCAATCAAAAAATACATACAAACCCAAAATTAGCCTATGAACCATACCAAAAGAGGCCAACCAAACTCAGACCGAGCTCAGGCTAAACTCGGACCGAACTTGGTTGAACTAGTTTGCACAATCATTAAGTTCGAAAATCCCTGAATTTTTGCTCCAACGGTCAGAAAAATTCAAATATTTTGGCCGAATTCTGTCCACAAAACCCCTATAAATTGACTTGGATTTTCCTATTCCAACTCAATCAGTTAATCTCAATCTTTCTATTCTGGAGCAAACTATCAGAGCCTTAAACTTTGCTATGTCCAAGATCAACTCCCCAGTGTCCTAGTGTCAAGTGCGATCTCAGTTTAGAAGTCAGTTAGAGTTGTAAGAGGTGGGCTCAACAAGTTTTTCTTCTAGCTTTGAAGTCGCAAGTTCTTTATATCAAAGCTCATGGTTGTGAAGTCGTCGTGTCCTTACGATCAAAGCACGAGGTCGTAAGAAGTTGCAAGTCTTCGGACTAAAGCTTGCATTCACTTGATAGTGGATTCAACTCCGAGCAAGAGTTCTCGGTCCTGAACTAGTCCTCTCATAGGAAAATGATAAATCATTGTGTCTACATTTTCTTCCAGTATTCTAGTGTCAAGTGCGATCTCAATTTAGAATTCAGTCAGAGTTGTACGAGGTAGGCTCAACAAGTTTTTCTTCTATCTTTGAAGTCGCAAGTTCTTTATTTCAAAGCTCGTGGTTGTGAAGTCGTCGTGTCCTTACGATCAAAGCACGAGGTTGTAAGAAATTGTAAGTCTATAGATTAAAGCTTGCATTTCACTTGATAGTGGATTCAACTCCGAGCAAGAGTTCAAGGGCCTGGACTAGTCCTCTCAGAGGAAAACCAGGATAAATTGTTGTGTTTGTATTTGCTCTCTTATCTCTCATCTACTTTACTGTTTTACGTGTCTGCTTTACTACTAGCTAATATTTGATAGCTAGCTTAACGTCTTATAATTATTTAGTTGATAGACTTTAAGTTACATAATTTTTTAATTAGATAGTTTATATTGCTGCACTCTATTCACCCCCTCTAGAGTTTCCATACAATCCTAGAAATGTGACATCACTAAGCCAAACAAGGATAAGAGATGTCACATCGCCTATAAATTTTGTCCACAAAACTCTTAAAAATTGACATGGATTTTCCCATTCCAAGTCAATCAGTCAATCTCAATCTTTCTATTCTTTAGTCAGCAAACCAACAAAGCCTTAAAATTTGCCATGCCCAAGATCAACTCCCCAGTGTTCTAGTGTCAAGTGCAATCTTAGCTTAGAAGTCAGTCAGAGTTGTAAGAGGTAGGCTCAGCAAGTTTTTCTTCTAGCTTTGAAGTTGCAACTTCTTTATATCAAAGCTCGTGGTTGTGAGTCGCCGTGTCCTTACGATCAAAGCACGAGGTTGTAAGAAGTTGTAAGTCTTCAGATTAAAGCTTGTATTTCACTTGATAGTGGGTTCAACTTCGAGCAAGAGTTCTCGGGCCTGGACTAGTCCTTTAAGAGAAAAACTAGGATAAATCATTGTGTTTGCATTTGCTCTCTTATATCTTACCTCTTATCTCTTATCTCTTATCTACTTCACTGCTTTACATATTTGCTTTACTACTAGCTAATATTTGATAGCTATCTTAACATTTTATAATTATTTAATTAATAACTGCCTTCAAGTTATATAATTTTTTAATTGGATAGTTTATACCGCTGTACTCTATTCACCCCTTCTAGAGTTGCCATATGATCCTATAAATGTGACATTACTATGCCAAACAAGGATAGGAGATGTCACATCGCATTATGATAAAAATACATCCTATGACCATGATCAAGCTATAGACTTCTGTGTCACAACTTTGGTTCATAGCTTGTCCTAGAACAATAGCCGAACTGAACAACCAAACAAGGACATGGGTTGGACGATGCACCATGACAGTCCATGTCCTCGGCTACTAACAGAAGAAATAGATCACAAGCAAGTCAGTTTACAGGCAACTAATCGATCCTACGACTTTCTATTGTCTGTCTGGGTAATCCAGTAATGCTATATATATATATATATATGAAAAAAAGGTCTTTTGACCGTGCCGGTATCCAAGCAGGGCTAGATGAACCAATTATACAAGTACACACGAATTGTACCGGTCCCTTGTAAGCCACCGCACTAAGACAAGCACTAACGGTTCTAACTCTCTTATAGGGAGAACTGGCTCGACATATAATAATAAGATAATTCACTCCACTAGTGCGGATGAATGTACAATATCTATGGTGGCCAACTGGTATGCCATAACAAATGTCTGGAAGGTGGTTTGTCATGCACGATCTCGAGATTTCGCTTCCTCCCATTACTCCTACCATTTATAGTTGCTTAGATTAGCCCTATCTTGATCTTGGAATCAGATCCGTGGTCACATGTTCATCCTTCTATATGTCGTACCTCAGTAGGTGTACCCTAAGTATGAATCCACATCAGCATATAGAGTTCCAAATCTGGATCCATCCTTAGTGTAATGCATCAAGCAAACAATCATCATACCACGCCAATGTTACTGACCATTTACCATAACTGTGTTAGAATCAGGAATGTACTGACATATAACAGACAAGATTATATAGCACGAAGAGTCACATCTCAGTGCACTCATATATGTAAGTCCACTTCCCGATTTATTTATTTATTTTATTTGAATAATTTAAGATTAACTTTTTGGATCATTAGGGTTTATGCCTAAGCTCGTTGGGGAACTATGAGCAAGCAATGGTCATATAGTCATTAGGTAGCTCATACAAGCATTCTTTAGCTATTTCATAATTTAATATGATTTTTGATTTTTTTTTATATTTTTAGATATTTTAAATATTATTTTATGAAGATTTATATACTTTGTTGACTTTCATGATTTACCATATGGCTATTCGGGGTCATTTGGGACAGTATTTTATTTAGGTTCTAAGAGGTTAGAAATATTTTCTACATTTTTTTGAATTTTTTAATTTTTTAGATATTGTTGGGATTTATTTGGCCTAAAATTGATTTTAAATCAATCAACTAAAGGAATTACCTTGTCAACTAACCAGTCAGCGCCGCTGGGCCCGCTAGTCAGAGACCGGACTAGTCTAGCTGGCGCCAGTTAGCGCTGACTGGTCGTAAAGAGAGGGGGGCTTCCTTATTTGGACAGCTCCTTAGCCGACTCAAGTGAAGCTAGGCTAGCATCTGGCCGTCCACGCTTTGAACGGGGCCGCCAGGATGTTGAAACATAGCAAACTCAAGCGGTCGAGTCATTCCACCATCTAGCCTGCCCTATATATATACATGTATTATATAGAATCTAGAAACCTTATTTCTTTAGCCGATTTTTTGAGGAGAGTTGATCTCTGAGAATCTCGACTTCCTGGAGAGATTGCGGATAGCCCCGACCTCGGATTCATGCACTATTTTTTATTAGATTTCTATTGAGGTAAACTTTCAGAATATATAATTTATTTTTGAATATTTTGCTTCTGAATTTTTGGAGAATTCTGTGAGTATTTGTTGTCCAAAATTCGACACGTCACATTGTTTTCGAGATCCCGAACTCTGATTTACAATCTGTTTAAAGTTTTGGAAAGATAACACGACGATCTTTGACATAGATTTTTGCCAAAATTTTAGAGATTCTTTTGCTACTTTAGTTATTCAGTTGAACTCAGAATTGATCGATAAATTACCGATTTGGTCATGGTTAGCCATAACGACGATATCTTGTGACCAAAGCGTGATTTTGTGGCACGGTCGATTCCAGTGCACTCATAGCACCAAAATCTACCAAGGTACACTTTTAAAATCTTGAGTTTCGATGTTTGACTAGATAGTCAACGGCACTCCTCGATTTGGGTGCCATGGTTTCCAAAATTGGAAACATAATATTTTATGGCCAAACTTCCTTGTTTAAATTATATTCAGATTATTATTAGGTTAAATTAGGTTTTTTAAGTGATTTATTTTAGAATTAATTATTATTAGATAAGTTAACCCCTTAGCCACATATTCCATTATTTTAGAGTTAGAATATTAGAATTGACTTGTGGTTTTCGTGCACGATTCGTGGAATGATGTGCGATATGGGTTGATAGCTTCTAGATTGGCGTTCCCCTCATCCTCTACTTGTGACTACGATTTGAGCAAGGGTTCAGGCAAGTACAGTATTGTATTATATTTTAGTATATTATAACGCTTCCTTTATTGTTTCTTTGTTTGATATTCTATTAATACATTGTTTGATATTCCTTTGAGACACGATGGTGACACAATAGGCTTATTGTATCCTTCTTAGTGTATCATTAACCGTTATTGATTGTTAGAGAGTCGGAAGGGAAAATACTCAATAGGTACGTAAAAAACACAAATATTGTTATTGTGGATATCTAAGTGATACACCGCACGTATGAGTTAGCCGAACCCTATTATTGTGGATAGCCATCGAATGATGTGTCGTATTAGCCTAGCCATTCACGTATCGAAAGATATTTCACATGCATATAGTTGTTTCCCTTGTTCATGATCTTAGTTTAGATATTTATTTTCATGTTTCTTTTCTATTAGTTACTCGTTCATGATTATTACTTTCTATGTCTAGATTATATCTTGCTAATTCTTTATACGTTCTTTACCGTTACTGTTTTCCATTGTTTCTAGCTTATTTTATGCTAACAATATTAAATGTAATATGATTTTACTTTATTCCTTTCCTAACTGGATCGTTGATATATGTGAGGATGACTTGCTTCCTACTTTTGCGCTATAGACCATATGGAAGGAGATAGAGATTCAAAGGCCAAAATCCTAGAAGACTAATTAGATAGAAGTGTTGATTCCATTTGTGAGATGTTGACTTTTTTTATAAGTGTAAAACTTATGAACATTGAAATTTTGATTTAGTTGTTGTGAATGAGCAGTAAATATAATATTTATGAGCATTTTGTTTATTTTGGGCTAGACAGCGTACTACCGTCGATACCGCGGCGTAGGCTGGGCTTGACTACGAACTCGTATCCCAAAAAGTGGGTGCGGGTCGTGACAATATAATAGCTTCTCAGTGCATACATAGATTATACCTCGGTATACATTTAGGATAGTACCAATACGTATATAGGTAATCAAGTTAGGAACATGGTCAAACGAAGTAAATCACATGTAAATCTTTTCGAACATAGGCCAGTTAGTACATTTCACATAGCAGAAATGTCTAGGACAAGCAACTCATTCGGTCTATTAGCACTTACAACATTCAAGGGGAAAGGCAGGTAATCAAACCATCCAGCAAAATCATCAAGAAAACAAGTAGAGCAAATAGGCGCATAAATAGCGTAGGCTCCTATGCATTAAGGACAGCAGGGCAGACAAGTCCATCCTGATGCATAGCACCAACAGTTGCATGCAACTCTGGCACATGGCACCAACAGGCGCAGGCAACTATGGCACATATGCGGGATAGGCGCATGGCAAGACAAGCGCATGGCTAGTCATGCACATGGCCACTCTAGCGCATGGCAAGACAAATGCATGGCCAATCTGGCGTATGACAAGATAAGTATGTGCCTTCAACCCATGTGCTTAGTATAGTACGCATGTTGTCAGAGGGTTATGCGGCAAGCTTCAGTGGCCAGTGACATTTCTGTCGCATAGCCCCTTATGCAAATAGGGGTCGTCAGCACCAATTACAAGTTCAGCCATGGAGTTTCGAAAAACTCGCCATAGCTATAACTTCCTCTCTGAGACTGAAAATCTAGCGAAACAAAAGCCAAAACTGCATAAAATTAAATTTTTTTTCGACGTGGAACAACTGGTTTTCAAAAATAATAAGTCTTGATACATCATTTCCATAAAAATCCATAAATCCTATTTTTGTAAACTTAGATCTGTACCAAAATATTCATCAAATCCAAAAATACCAAGTACTAAACATATAAAGAATATAAACATGCACAATATAGACTAAGAATATGTGGATGAAATCAAGAAAATAATATGAGCAAGTGGTCTCTCCATTTAGTGTAAGATGTACTTGCCTATGGGTTGGTTGAGGGAGATAAAAGGAAGTGAATAAGAAAAGAGAGTGGGGAATAAAGTATTTATAGGGGTGGGTGTTGGTTCACTAAACTATAACCCTAACAAAACCTAGTCAAGTCTACATGCCACGCTACACAATACAATCAATTAATTAAATAAAAACCTGATCATAACATGGTCTAGTTATTCTTATCATCGAAGTAGTGAATCATGCCTACAACCAAACAGGGAAAAGGGATATCACACTACTCCGCGATGAGATACTGTTCTATGTTATGATCAGGTGCAAATATACGATATAGGTACATATGGTACAGATACCAAATATCGTATATAGGAACCATGCAGGAAAAATACGTACACCGGCATCGGGGAGTGACATCTCTACCCTTCTTAGAAAATTTCTTCCTCAGAATTTCAGCCAAGACAAAATATAGAAGTTAGGACAAGCAAGATATTGACTAGAAGCCTAACTATACATGCAATCATTTTAATCTTCCAGGCAATAAGAGAACAATCATCCACATTAAAGGGTGCACTAAAAAAAACCCCTTTAATGACGGCTAAAAAACGTCATTAATGACGAACCATGACGCTTTTTTTTCAAGGCAACCGTTATGAAAACGGGTGTTATAAATATTTTTTAAAAGCGTTATAAAAAACCGTCATGAATAGTTTCTATAAAAACGTTATGAATAGTTAATATATAGTGCACAATTTAGGACATTTTGAAAGCGTTATGAATAGATAATCTGTATAAGCTCAATGGAGAACATTTATAACACTCAATATTACTGAACTCATCACATTTATAACGCTTAATACTGCACATTATATATTACTTTCCAAAAACTTCTCAATTCAATTTTAAAACAACCACTTTGAACTATATTCACAAGAAAACATCGAAATGTTATATCACCATCTTCATTACATTATCTCAAAATAGTGTAGCCAAATACATATATTTACAACTACTACTTAAATGGATCCTCAAAACAAGTAATTACTTTGGCTTCAACTTGAGCACATTAAAACTGTCAACATCACGTGTAGCAAATCCCTGAAAAAGATAAAAACACGGTTCAATATACTTTGTAATATTGCTCATGTACCAAAACATAAACTGAGGAACTGGCATTACCTTTCTAAATCAATCCCTTCCTAGGGTTTACAGATTTCTACATGCCCAGAGAAAAGAGAAATTAGCTACAAATAGAAACCAATTCGGATATGTCGTAGCAATAATTAAGAGCAAGATAATCCAGAAGTAAGCATATTTCTAATCTTATAGATTAGTTATTAACTCAATCTATTATTAATCCACGTATAATCTTTTTGTATATATACCTGAGGATGAAGAAGTTGATCTAAGTGCCCTAGTTCAGCTGAACGGAAGACCTTCGTTGACCATATATACAACAATCTTCACAGCTCCTTTGACCATATATACAAAAAATAGCCAAGCCAGAACATTGGATAAAATTATATGTCAATATAATTTTAAAAATGGAGGTAGAAACTAAGTTTGCACATTTAATTCAATAAACGGGGGTCGAAAGGAAATGAGTATTTTGTGCACACCAAACCATAGAGAATAATACACATTTTCACCTTCTTGAGCATTATCTCAGGTTAATCAAATATGTCCCAGGCAACCATACTAATGAAGACTTTTCAAATGATCAAGAAAGATCATAAAAACAAAAATCAAATATGCCCCAGGCAACCAGTGTAGAATGAAAGTTGCCTGAGCCATAAGAAAGATGGCATGTCATTTGGCAAAATATAACACTAACGCTGTGTTTGGTTACAAACAAATTGAGATGGCAAACTACACTATCGGACACTTATCGGACATGTCATTTGTCGGACACTTATCGGACATGTCAAGGACACCAAACTACACTAGGACACACCAAAATAGGTGGCAAAATGTGTCGAATCTTTGTCCGTGCCAGATACATTGTAAGTGTAAACCAAAACTACTTCCTGTTTCAGATATCAAAGGAGTCAAATCCTACTACGTATAATGCTTGGAGTAAGCCCATGATAATAACAAAAAAGGGATAGTATGCTTAGAATGATTGATATCTTCACTAAATGGCATTTTGTTCTTCTTTTCACAACATAGGACAAAGTGAAATACCATAAAATTCATAACGAATACATAAGCTAGAGGAATTTGATACTAAGATTGATTTAAAATAAAAATAAAAATTGGTTTGTTTGTACGATTATACAATTTAAGCATAACTGAATCACAATAATACCAACAAAAATAGAAAAACTCCAATCCAAATTCTTTTTGAGGGTTACCACATCTTTGTACCATATAGCTGCTCTCTTAAGTCTTAACGGTGATTATATTGCATAATAAGCAGCATTGCTCAAAGGACTTGGACCAAGTGACAATAACTACGAGACTAACCTACCAATTTAACTGACTAATTGATGGCCAATCAAGCATATTGCTAGGTGGCCTCATAGTTACGATCAGTAGGCAATGTGATTAGTCAGCAACCAAACTTGGACCAAATGTAGAATAAATTTGTTTGATATAATCAAGTAGCAGCATTCGTTTTGTCTAAATATATGTACCATTCTGTAGAAAAATGATAAGACTGGATAGTTCCTTGGGGCAATTGTCTACTAAGCCAAATCAAATGGTTCACCAGACTTACATGCAATATTCTGTAATTGTATCTCATAATTGGCAGGATGGCACTACTTAGGTCTGTATTGTGAAAAGCTAAACTGACCCATTATGACTTTGTACCAGTAAGCAGCAACTAATAATTAAGGAAACTGTCTTCAGAGTCATTGGTGGCTCACAACCTTAACAAGGTGATAGACAACATTATAAAGCCATACTAAGATTGCATTTCAAATAAGGTAATAGACCAAACAGAAAATTGATAGGATATAGGCGCTTGGTCTGGCGTTACTTGCCCAATATATTTGCTAGTTTCTACACATAACAAGAACAAGAGCTACCAACTTTAAATGGGTCAAAAATATACTGGTCTCGAGATCATCTTATACCTTAATCAACATTTTCTACACACTCTACCATAAGAGAGATGGTAATTAGATGAAAACCATAGAGAAGACATATAGTGCTGGAAAAAAATCAACTGTTGCCAGGGCCTGAAGAGAAGACACAGACCCCCTTAGCAAAATCAACAACTAGGAGACACATTTACCAAATACTTGGGAAGCACGAATGCTTTCCAAAAATGGTTGTCGGACACTCCTAAAACAGTGTCGTGTCCCCATGTCCAGTACGTGTCGCCAAGTGATCACAAATAAGAGATGGAGAAGAAAAAAAAAGAATGCCACTGGACCTTGGTGAATATCCCGATGCCGCACTCGATCCCGACCTTGGCGAGAAAGAGGTCATCGGCGAGCAGCCTCTTCCTGAACCCGGTGAACCGCATCAGCCAATGGTACGCTGCCGACCTTTCCAGCTCCTCGAACCTCCTCACGATCTCCGCCTGGATCCTTCCCCCCTCTACCGTCGCCGCGAGGTCAGCGGGGAGGCTCTCCGTCCCCCTTCCCATCTCCGCCAGCGCCATCGCGGCCTTCTTCCTGTTCCTCCTCCCCGAGGACCCCCCTCGTCGTCCATATTCTAGCCTCCCCCGAAATTACCAATGTTGCTATCGTTCCTGCCGCCACCGCTTCCATCGACGAGCGATCGAACGGTGATGAGAGGGGCGGCAGGCTTTGTGCGGCGGAGGATCGTTGGAGAGGGAGGGAGAGGCGGCATGGGTGGGGTGAAAGAGAGAGAAATTTTAGGGTTTGGGGAGAGGAGGGAAGAGGGGGCAGAAGAGGAGCAAGGAGAAGGAGAGTTCTTCTGAATAAGATCGTGGGGGGATGAAATATATTACAGAAAGTTTATTACAAGTTTGCCACCGCTTTTAACTATTAATAATGCTTTATTTCATAAACGTTATTAAAAGCCTATAAATAGTCCAAACCGTTATATTAAAAGGTATTTCTCAACTTTGATAACGCTTATGTATCAGCCGTCATTAAAACTCCTTGTCGAGTGTCATTAATAGGTCTTTTTGTAGTAGTGGTGCTAACCATGCAAAAAAATCTAATTACGAAGGCATAAGAATAAATATGTCTCCCGAGTCAGCTGGGTAGGATTTTGCCCTCGCTGTCCTATGCTGACTCCCAAAGTGGACAAGGGTCATGGCTCAAGGTAAGTTGGTACCATTGACTCAACCAAGAACAAGACTCTGCCTAGGATATACCCTCATAGTCAGGACACATGATGGATATCACGTATCACGTGATATGAAAGCAGAAAAGTGAGACGAGAAAGTCGCCTTCACTTGATGAATATAGAAGTCAAGGAAATATGATAATGAGTATTCAAGACTTACCTACAACATGACTGCCCTCAACCAACATATTCTCTTATACTCCCAACTCTGTTCGCCCTGACCCTGCTAAACTCCATGCTACTGTCTTCCCTGGCCATGTTGTTATGGCCTGTGCTGGACCGCCTGGTGCGATCCCTATTGATCCACCTGATATTGCATTTGTCGGTACATCTGAGCCTGCGTCGGTAATAGACATTGGGCTAATGGCCTCACTGCTAGTGCTGGCCTTTGATATGGTACTACCCCTGGAGCTGGCATTACCAAATATAATGGTCTGAACCCCAAACTTCAAGCACTGCCCATCCACTGATCGATACACCTTCCGAATGTGCCCTTCCTTGTAGCAATAAGTGTAACTCACTAATGCCCCCTGGCGCTGCTGTTGCCTCGACTGCTGGTTCCAAGCTGGGGCTATCAAGACTGATGTCAACGGCAGTTGTTTTGTTGTATTACGAATACGAATGCTAGGCACTGGTTCTGATATCTGAGGTACAACTTCGCCTCCCGTACTCTACGTATGAGACCTCTTTCGGCCTATAGTCTTTGCTGACAACCTTTGTCACGACCCGCATCCTAGAGTAAGAGCACGAGAAGTGAATACGTGCAGCCTACGCCACAGTGTCGGCGGTAGAACGCTGTCCTAGGTCACAACATCTAACAATATAAGGTACCTGTACAGTATATATACACTCCGAGTGGAGGTGACAATACAGAATACAGTCTCAATCACAACTAAGGTAGAATACGATAAGAAAGATAGATATAAAACGAATCCACAAAGATACAAATAGATAGAGAATTCTAAGTGTCTAAGATAACACAACAATCCAAAAACATCCAAACTCAAATACAATAATCCAGAGAAAATAAGTACGACTGAAGACAACTCTAGACTAAGGTGTGTCATCCATTGCTAATGGATCCTGCTGGAGATCCAAGTCACAGCAATCCTCTAGGGTAGTTCCATAGTAAGTGGTACAGAGCATCTTGTCCTCATCCTCTGTAATATTTTCAACAGGTCCAGTCAGGACAGGAGCGAGCACATTACATCTCATGCAAATCATAACAGGTTAGAAAATATAAACATGCTAGAAAGTAAGATACATGAAACTGAAAGAACAACATGGTATAAAAAAGAGAACTGTAAGTAAGTAGCTACAATATATATAGAGAACTATCAGTGACTAGTGAATCAGAGTACAAGATAAACATGTGAACAGTTGGAGGTGATTCATGGCTATAATAAAGAGTTGATTCATGACTACACTACTTTGGAATATTCACATGTTTAGTTCTACTCCCCTATTCCCCAATCAATACACAAGGATCCATTCAAGTTACATTAAGATTCATGACTACGCTACTGGCTCATAATGAGTGATTCATGAATAGATTCATGAAGGCTCTGTGATTCATGAGAGTACAAGAATCACAAGCAGATTCATGATAGATTCATGATAATAGAAGCATGAGATACATGATGTAAGTGAAGCACACAAGACATGAGTATCCGATGCTCTCGAGAGGGATAATATCTCATGAAGGGATCCATATAGTACCAATCCGTGTTACCAACGTGTCAGCATCAAGTAAAGTAATCTAGAGCAGGAATATAATCCTAAGCAAGATATGAAATAATCAGAGAATGTACTCGCCTGATATCTGTATGTATGAAGAGAATATACCGCCTGAGGAGTGGTGTCTGGCTCCTATAGAACAGTACAAGTCACAACACATCCAAAATGGTAAAATAGACTGCTACAATGCATTCTACATAATATTTGGGTCAATCTAGGCTAAAGTCAACCTTTGGTCAACTCTAGTCAACTACACGAGTCAAACTAGGTCAACCAGGTCAAGCCTAACCCAAACAAGTCCCACTAAGCCTAGCCAGTCTATTCTAGCAAGCACACATCATCACAAGGCCATACAAGCCTATCAACACACAAGTCACATGTGTATACATGCCATTTACACATAGGGACCTACATAGGCTAAATACAATCTATATTGGTAATGCATATATTTTCACACATTATATATATCTACTAATTTAATATAAGCAACATACATTTCTATCACATATAGACAATATGCATATATATATTACATTATTATTATCAAGAATATAGATTATATATATATATATATATATATATATATATATATATATATATATATATATATAGATATATATATATATATATATATATATATATATATATATATATACATATAGAGAGATAGAGATAATGTGGCATGTATGTGTGTTTCAAGTGTGTGTGTGTGGCAATATTGTGTGCGTGTGTAATTTGGTGTTCTCAGCTTTATAGAGTAATGGTGTGAGTATATGTACATGTAGCTATAGGGTATTTCCAGATTTGAATGTGTGTGTGTGTGTAATATGGAAAAACGGTGTTCAGATTACAGTGTACTAGGTTTACATGTGTGTGTGTGTGTATAGCTATCAATCATGATTTTCAGTTTTTAGGAGTAAATGTGTATAAGATATCAGTAGGATAGATTCTCAGGGAATCAGTGATATGAATGTGAGTGACGGTAGATAGCAGTAGTGTGTGTACACCACATAGGCTATAGGGTGTATCTCAGTTTACATGTGTATGTGGGTAGGCTAACAGTATGCAAACTGTTCTCAGGAAAATTTAGTTTATTCATAATTAGGTTTCAGTTGACATATGACAGTTTTCAATTCCAACAGTCCAAAGAAAAATCGAAAATCCAAAACATCTAGCTAACATGAAACCTAACATGTAGGTAAACTTAGATACATGTAGATGAATCAACATTTGTAATAATCATTAGAAAACAGTTTAGAATTACATTTAAATCTCAGTAAAATTAGTTGACAGACCCATGTATCAGAAATTAGGGGAAATCACAATTCGAATTCGAAAATGCAACTATTAGTCAAAACTAATGCTTGGTAATTATTTGTGTATGTGTCATTGAGTCACACGTGTCAAGTGTCCACCAAAACATGATACAATCGTGTCTAAATCATTTTTAACACACACGAACACAAATGACATAGTACAGTCTCGTGCACGTGTTCACGTGCGTCTAGCACACGACACACGACAGGACACAGCACGAGTGCGTGTCCACAGACTCGCCTAGGGTAGGGCTATAACCCTGACACCCGGACTCGTGTCCACGAGACACCAAGATACGACACGAAGCCCGTGTCAGAAGTGTCTGTGGCTCACGCGCATAGCAAGCAATGGCCAGTACGGGCTCAAATACGTGTCCGACTCGACACAAAGTAACTCGAGACTCGAGGGGGCTCGTGTCAGACACTGCCCCTCGGTCCTCGCCAAGTGTCATGTATCGAGTCGCCGTATCCGAAGAAAAATACAACCCGAGCAGCAGGACAGTGTCCCGCGGCTGCTGCAGTAAGTTCGTGTCCTCGTGCTGATACGACACGACTCAAAAATCCTCCACAGTTGATACGAAATCAAACATGACCTATAGATCTACAAATCCATTCAAACACAATTCAAAAACATTACAAAAACATTGAGTGTAGCATTTCATCAAACACCTAGTTCTAGGTTAGGATACGTATCCGATACGGACACAAAATTGATGCAAATTGACACAAAACTTACACCACATCTAGAGGACACCTAGATCTAGGCTACCTTTCAAAGAAAATATAATTTAAATATAATTTAGAGGGTTTACCTATAGTGTGTCAAATGGCAAGAAAAGCCCTAAATCGAATGGTTCCCCTTGCTAGCCAAACTCTCCAAATTGTTCCCAAACTGAAATTACTCTCCATGAACATCAAGTAGAGGATGATTAGATTATATTGCAAAAGATTTGAATCAAAAAGGAATTAAAATGGATTTGTTATGAATTTGGAAAGATGAAAATTACCTTTTCTTTAAAAAGTTGATTCAATACAAAAGAGGCAAGAACAAAGGAATGAGAGACTTTATAGGGGGAATACCAATGTGTGGCCGGCCACTAGGCTGAAATTAGGGTTAGGGTTTCACTAATGGGCTATGGGCCAAGTTGTATTGGTAAAGGAATCAATTCATAAGTCAAGTCCTTAAACCTAGTCTTTATTTCTCCTATTTCAAACTTGATTCTAAATGACTAAAATTGGGTTAACTTAAGTTAGACTAGGGTCCCACCATGCTGACCAAGTCACCATAGCTAGGGTCAACATCTAGGTTAGTCTCCAAATTCTCAAATAGCCAAAGTCAAAATAACAATCACCATTTCAACAATTCAAAATAAATTCAAAATTTCACAATATGACTCAAATACCCTCAAGCTAAAATGTGGTAGTGACAAATCTACCCTCCTTAAATGAATTTTGTCCTCGAAATTAAAAGGCAAAACTAAACTGATGAGAAGGATAGACAATCATACCTCAAGGTCCAAAAAGATATGGGTATCGCTCGCGCATCTCATCCTCCCGCTCCCAGGTAGACTCTCCTGGAGAATAATGCATTCATGCGACGCGAGTCAAGGGTATCACCTGGTTTCTCAGTACCTTCTCTCGGCAATCCAGAATCTCCACTGGCTGCTCTGGATAACTGAGAGTAGGTCCCACCTCAATCTCCGAATGGTCAAGTACATAGCTAGGATCAGCCACATACCGTCTCAACTGCGATACATGGAATACGTTGTAGGCACTCACTAGTATAGGTGGTAAGTCTAGCCTGTATGCTACGTCACCGACTCTTCCGCTGATCATGAAAGGTCCGATGAAGCGCGGGCTAAGCTTCCCACCTCCACCAAAATATATGGTACCACGAGTAGGAGATATTCTCTAAAAAACTATGTCTCCGACCTAAACACAAACAAGATCTCAAGTTACTAAATAATCAAATATGATAAAACAAACACAAACAAACAACCTACTTCTAATCCTATCTTTAATCTGTACCTCAAACTCCAGAGGCCTCTGGTGGCTATCGGCCCAATGCTGATGTCTATCCTGCGCCACGTAAAGTCTGTCCCTGATGAGCTTCACCTTCTTCGATGTGTCAACAATCATCTCAAGTCCCAATAAAGCTCGCTCTCTAACATCACCCCATGATAAGGGTGTACGACACCTACGCCCGTATAGAGCCTCGAAGGGTGACATCTTAATGTTGGCCTAAAAACTGTTATTGTAAGCAAACTCCACCAAATGCAGGTGATCCTCCCAGGATCCTCCAAAATCCAAGACGTAAGTTTGCAGCATGTCCTCGAGCGTCTGAATAGTTCTCTCTGACTGTCCGTCCGTCTGAGGGTGGTATGCAGTACTAAACTTGAGCTGAGTGCCCAAACTAGTCTGTAGACTCCGCCAGAAATAGGAAGTAAAGCGACTATCCCGATCCGAGACAATGCTGACCGGAACTCCATAAATCGTAACAATCTGCCGTATGTACATCACAGCAAGCCTCTCAGTAGACGTACCCACTTTAAATGGCAAAAAGTGGGCTGATTTGGTCAACCTGGCTACGATGACCCAAATTGCATCTTTCCCTCCTGGTGTACGCGGTAATCCAGAAACAAAATCCATCGTGATGTGCTCCTACTTCTACTCTGGAATGGGCAATGGCTGCAAAAAACCTTCTAGTCTCTGCCTCTCTGCCTTGACCTGCTGACAGACCAAACATCTGGCTACGAAGCGAGCTACCTCCCGCTTCATCCCATACCACTGGACGTGCTCCCTCAGATCCCTGTACATCTTGTTGGCACCAGGATGTATAGAGTACTGAGATCGATGGGCCTCCTGCATGACCTGCTCCCTGAGCTCTCCACTAGGCACACACAGCCTGGAATTGTGCCTCAAAGTGCCATCCTCTGCAAGAGTAAACTCACCATCTACTAGCCCTGTTCGAACCTGCTCTCGGATACACCGAGAGCAACATCCTTGAACTGCGTCGAATTGATCCTCTCCATCAAGTTCGACTGAATCTGAGGGCCCCACATCTGCATCTGAACTCCTGGCACAATCATCTTAATCCCCAGGCTCTCCAAATCTGCTAGCAACTGACAATCCATAGTCAAACACATGGCTGTCGGATACCTACTCAAGGCATCGGCAACCATGTTGGCCTTTCCTGGGTGATACTGTAGTGAAATGTCGAAGTCCTTCATCAACTCCAACTACCTGTGCTGCCTCATGTTGAGCTCCTTCTGTGTAAACACATACTTCAAGCTCTTATGATCTGTGAATATCTCTACCCTCACTCCATATAAGTAGTATTTCCACAACTTCAAAGCAAATATCACTGCTGCCAACACCAAGTCGTGGGTAGGATAGTTCTTCTCATGAAAGCATAACTGCCTAGAAGTATAGGCAATCACCTTACCATGCTGCTGTAAGACACAACCCAAACCCTTCCTTGAGGTGTTACTGTAGATAGTGAACCCTCCCGATCCTGATGGCAATGTCAGAATCGGAGCTATCGTCAGCCGCTTCTTCAACTCAACAAAAGCGACCTGGCACTCCTCTGACCAAACAAACTCTGTGTCCTTCCAGGTTAGCCTAGTCAACGGCTCTGCAATCTGGAAGAAATCCTGCACAAACCTCCTGTAATAGCCTGCCAGCCCCAAGAAGCTTATGATCTCTGCTACTGAACTTGGTGTCGACCAAGCCTCAACTGCTGTGATCTTTTTCGGGTCCACTGAGATCCCATCTCCAGTCACCACATGACCCAAGAAGTCAACTCTGTCCAGAAAGAACTCGTACTTCGAGAGCTTGCCATAAAGCCTCTCCCTCTTGAGTGTCTCCAGAACTACTCTCAAGTGCTCCTCATGCTCCTTCTCAGTCTTCGAATACACCAGGATATCAACGATGAACACCACCACAAACTTGTCCAAGTACTTGTGGAAGACCTTATTCATCAAGTTCATAAATACCGCCGGGGCGTTGGTCAGCCCAAACGGCATAACCAAGAACTCAAACTGTCCATACCGCGTCCTGAATGCGGTCTTCGAAATATCCTCCCTCTTCACATTTTCCTGATGATAACCTGACCTCATATCAATCTTCGAGAAAACCCGAGCTCCGCTCAACTGATCAAAAAGATCATCGATCCGCGGCAGTGGGTATCTGTTCTTGATCGTGAGGTTGTTGAGTTCCCTGTAGTCGATACACATCCATACCGACCAATCCTTCTTGGGTACAAAGAGTACCGGTGCACCCCAAGGTGAAGAACTCGATCGGATGAAGCCCTTATCCTGCAGCTAATCCACCTGCTTCTTCAATTCTGTCAACTCACTGTTGTTCACTCGATAGACATGCTGAGAAATTGATTCTGCGTTAGGAACCAAGTCCATTGAGAACTCAACATCTATTTCTGGTGGAAGTCCTGGCAACTCCTCCGAAAAGACGTCCATGAACTCCGTAATCAAAGGATATGGAGCCGCCTGCTCCTCAACTGAAACCCTACAGAAAGTCCGCTGCTCTGCTCCTCCTGCCGTCGGGTGAACTCGAACTCTCGCTCTTCTGGCGCTCCAAACATAACTCTACTCCCATAGCAATCTATGCTGGCGTGATGCCTATTCAACCAATCTATACCTAATACGATATCGTAGTTCGGCAGTGGCATTAAGAGCGGACTCACCTCCAACTCTCGGCCTTCCAAAATAATACTCCGCCCTCTACAAACATCACCCACGAGGATAACACCACCTCCGGTGGTGATCTTATAGGTCCTAGGCAATGATAAAGATACAATACAGTGTCTAATAGTAAATAATACCGACACAAAACTGTGGGAAGCCCCGGAATCAAATAGAGCGAAAGCTGGAATGGAGTTGAGAAGAACCGAATCTGCAATCAACTCCCTAATGGTCTCTGCATCCTCGGCCGCCATTGCGAAAGCTTGTCCCTGCTGACCTCCCCGGGCCTGCTGCTGATGCTGGATGAACCTCTGCTGCTAAGTCTGCAGTAGTCCGTTCTGCTGCCCTACCGGAGCCTTGGCTCCCGCTTCCTGTACTGCTCTGGCTGTGAACTGAGAGCACTCCTTCAGCTGATGATCAGCTGCTCTACATAGTAGGCACCTATCCAATCTCTTTCTGCACTCACTCCACCCGTGCCCCGGCTTCTTGCAGTAAGCACAGCTGGTGGTCTGCTGTCTCGGTGCCTGCTGCTGCACCCTCGGTTGCTGATGCTGCACCTGCTGGAAGGGTGCCCGACCCTGCTGCTGAAACTACTGCGGCTAGAAATGCTACCGATGCACCTGTCTCTGTGGCTGCTGGTACTAAAAGTGAGGCCTCTTGGCCTGGCCTCCGCTGCCATGGCTCTTGTAAAGATCTCCGCGAAGGTAGCATTCCGGTCACTCTTAGTCAGTGACCGAACCTCCCTGATCAACCCTCGACGGAACTTCCTAGCCTTCGTCTTCTCTATCAGATCATCAATAAACCTGGCCAACCGGCAGAAACTCTCCGGTGTACTCTGCAACTATCTGGTTCCCCTGAACCAGACTTTCGAACTGTGCCTCAATGTCTCCCAGTGCCACATCCGGAAAGAACTGTTCCTTGAACAGCTCCTTGAACTGCTCCCATGTCTGACCCTCTGTTCCGACTCAGGGATCTATCTGGTACCAGGTACGGACTAGGTCCTGTATCTGACTGCCCGCTGCCTCAATATGAAGTCTGGTTTGTATCTCCGCCAGTCGAAAAATCTCCTCGATGTGCTCAATCCAATCATCTGCGTAGTGTATGCCCTCGGTACCTAGAAAGTCTCTAGGATACATCTTCTAGAAGTCCTGGATATCCTTCTCCCTCCTACAAGGCTGCTGCGGCCCCTGAGCAGATACCATCTCCACAGTCGTACGAACCAGCTGATGAGCCTCGTCGATCCCCTGACGGAAGTCGGCAGTCTGACGCTGCTGCTGCTGCTAATGAGACTCCAGAATCCTCTCTATGAAGAAGAATAGATGAGCAGCATCTACATCCCCGCAGGTAGAGGCTGCTGTGGCGGAAGGATCTCAGGAATCACCGGGCTCTGCCTCCTAACTGATGGAGGTGCTCCTCCAAAAGCAGCTGAAACGCCCACTCCTGAGGGCTGAACTGGTGCTGCGGTACCGGGAGCTGGCTGCACATAACGAGAGGTGGCAGACCCCTCTACAGCGTCCCCCGGTTCGGGGTGATGCAATCTCGTCTCGATAACCATCCTGGAGACAGAGATCAAACAAGAAACAATTTCTGAGAATGAGTTAAAATATCAAAGGAGGACAGTTTGTATTCAAAGGAAGACAATAAGCAGCAAAATATAGATAAATGGAATCTGATAAGGAGTTTTCCTAGTATGATTGAGTACCTTCAAAATATCCTAATCCTACTACAGGCTGTAGTGATACTCTAGTTCGAATACCACTACATAAAACCTGATCTGCATGGGCCACCACTAAAAATGTGTCACGACCCGCACCCTAGAGTAAGGGCACGAGAAGTGAATACACCCAACCTACGCCGCAGTGTCGGTGGTAGAACGCTGTCCTAGGTCACAACATCTAACAATATAAGGTACCTGTACAGTATATATACACTCCGAGTGGAGGTGACAATACAGAATACTGTCTCAATCACAACTAAGGCAGAATACGATAAGATAGATAGATATGAAACGAATCCTCAAAGATACAAATAGAAGAGAATTCTAAGTGTCTAAGAAACACCAACAGAGAAACATCTAAACTAAATATAATAATCCAGAAAAAATAAGTACAACTGAAGACTACTCTAGACTAAGGTGTGTCATCCACTGCTAATGGATCCTGCTGGAGATCCACGTCACAGCAATCCTCTAGGGTAGTCCTATAGTAAGTGGTACAGAGCGCTTCGTCCTTATCCTCTGTAATATTTTAATAGGTCCAGCCAGGACAGGAGCGAGCACAATACATCTCATGCAAATCATAACAAGTTAGGAAATAAAAACATGCTAGAGAGTAAGATACATGAAACTGAAAGAACAACATGGTATAAAAGAGAGAGCTGTAAGTAATAGCTACAATATATATAGAGAACTATCAGTGACTAGTGAATCAGAGTACAAAATAAATATGTGAATAGTGGAGGTGACATGGCTATATAAAGAGTTGATGCACTACACTACTTGGAATATTCACATGTGTTAGTTCTACTACCCCATTCCCCAATCAATACACAAGGATCCAGTCAAGTTACGTTAAGATTCATGACTACTCTACTGGCTCAATGAGGATTCATAATAGATTCGTGAAGGCTCTGTGATTCATGAGGAGTCAGGAATCACAAGCAGAAGATCATGATAGATCATGAAATAGAAGCATATGAAATACATGATGTAAGTGAAATACACAAGACATGAGTATCGATGCTCCTGAGAGGAATAACATCTCATGAAGGGATCCATATAGTACCAATTCGTTGTTACCAACGTGTCAGCATCAAGTAATAGAGCAGGAATATAATCCTAAGCAAGATATAAAATGATCAGAGCATGTACTCGTCGATATCTGTATGTCTGAAGAGAATATACGTCTGAGGAGTGGGTCTGGCTCCTAGAACAGTACAAGTTACAACATATCCAAAAATGGTAAAATAGACTGCTACAATGCATTCTACATGATGTTTGGGTCAATCTAGTCTAAATGAATCTTTGGTCAACTCTAGTCAACTACATTAGTCAAACTAGGTCAAGCCTATCCAAACAAGAGTCTCACTAATCTAGCCAGTCTATTCTAGCAAACACACATCATCACAAGGCATACAAGCTATCAAACACACAAGTCACATGTGTATACAAGCATATACACATAGGGACCACTAGGCTAAATACAATCTATATTGGTAATACATATATTTCCACACATTTATATATCTACTAATTTAATATAAGCAACATACATTATATCACATATAGACAATATGCATATATATATATATATGATATATATATTATATATATATATATATATATAATATAGTAATAATATAGAATATATATAAAGATATAAATATATATATATATATATATATATATATAATTTATATATATTATATATATATATATATATTATATTTATATATTCTATATATATACATTATTATTATCAAGAATATAGATAATATATATATTACATTAGAGAGATAGAGATAATGTGGATGTGTGTGTGTTTCAAGTGTGTGTGTGGCAATATTGTGTGTGGGTGTGTTGTAATATGGTGTTCTCGCTTTATAGAGTAATGGTGTGTGTATATGACATGTAGCTATAGGGTGTTTCCAGATTTGAATGTGTGTGTGTAATATGGAAAAACAGTATTCACATTACAGTATACTCGGTTTACATGTGTGGGTGTATAGCTATCAATCATGATTCTCAGTTTTTAGGTGTAAATGTGTATGGGAATCAGTAGGGTAGGTTCTCAGGGAATCAGTGATATGAATGTGAATGACAGTAGATAGCAGTAGTGTGTGTACACCACATAGGCTATAGGGTGTATCTCAGTTTACATGTGTGTGTGGGTAGGCTAACAGTGTGAAACTATTCTCAGGAAAATTCAGTTATTCATAATAGGTTTCAGTTGAATATGACAGTTTTCAATTTCAACAGTCCAAAGGAAAATCGAAAACCCAAAAATCTAGCTAACATGAAACCTAACATGTAGGTAAACTTAGATACATATGATAAAACATTTGCAATAATTCATTAGGAAGAAGTTTAGAATTACATTTAAATCTCAGCAAAATCAGTTGACAGACCCAGTATCAAAAATTAGGGGAAATCACAATTCGAATTCGAAAATACAATATTAATCAAAATAATGGTGGTAATTATTTGTGTATGTGTCATTGAGTCACACGTGTCAAGTGTCCACAAAACAGGACACAATCGTGTCCAAATCATTTTTAACACATACTAACAACCAAAATAACACAGTGCAATCTCGTGCTCGTTTACGCGCGTCTAGCACACGATACACGACACGACACAGCCGAGTACGTGTCCACAGACTCGCCTAGGGTAGGCTACAAACCCTACAACCCTGAGTCGTGTCTACGAGACACCAAGACACGATACGAAGCCCGTGTCAGAAGTGTCTGTGGCTCACGCCATAACTAGCAATGGCCAGTACGGGATCAAATATGGTAAACTCGACACGAAGTGACTCGAGACTCGAGGGGGGCTCGTGTCAGACATGCCCCTTGGTCCTCGTGAAGTGCATGTGTCGAGACTCCGTGTCCGAAGAGAAATGCAACCCGAGCAGCAGGACAGTATCCTATGGCTGCTGCAGTGAGTTCGTGTCCTCGTACTGACACGACACGACACAAAAATCCCCACAACTGACACGAAATCAAACATGACCTATAGATCTACAAATCCATTCAAACACAATTCAAAACAGTACAAAAACATTGAGTGTGGATTTCATCAAACACCTAGTTTCTACGTTAGGATACGTCCGATACGGACATGAAATCGATGCAAACTGACACAAACTTATACCACATCTAGGGGACACCTAGATCTAGGCTACCATGCAAAGAAATAGAATTTAAATACAATTTAGAGGGTTACCTATAGTGTGTCAAATGGCAAGAAAAGCCCCAAATCGAATGGTTCTCCTTGTCAGCCAAACTCTCCAAATTGTTCCCAAACTGAAATTACTCTCCACGAATATCAAGTAGAGGATGATTAGATTCTATTGCAAAAGATTTGAATTAAAAAGGAATTAAAATGGATTTGTTATGAATTTGGAAGATGGAAATTACCTTTCCTTCAAAAAGTTGATTCAAAAAAGAGGCAAGAACAAAGGAATGAGAGACTTTATAGGGGGAGGATACCAATGTGTAGCTGGCCACTAGGCTGAAATTAGGGTTAAGGTTTCACTAATGGGCTATGGGCCAAGTTGTATTAGTAAAGGAATCAATTCATAAGTCAGATCCTTAACCTAGTCTTTATTTCTCTTATTTCAAACTTGATTCTAAATGACTAAAATTGGGTTGACTTAAGTTAGACTAGGGTCCCACTATGCTAACCAAGTCACCATAGCTAGGGTCAACATTTAGGTTAGTCTCCAAAGTCTTAAATAGCCAAAGTCAAAATAACAATCACCATTTCAACAATTAAAATAAATTCAAAATTTCATAATATGACTAAAATATCCTCAAGCTAAAATGTGGTAGTGACAACCTTTGTATAGTAAGCTCATGCCTTCGAGCTGCCTTCAATATGTATCAAATGTCTGGTACTCGTGCCCCTCTACCAGTAGCACAATCTCCAATTGAAGCCCCTATTGGAACATCAGAGCTTTCTTTGGCTCATTCGCACCATTTTCGTAGTAAATCTACTCTACAGAACTCCGCTACATCTATATACTGTCCAGCCGGGCTGCTTGAGACCGGTAAACCTCAGCTAATGCTCAAACTTTGTCACGATGCCAAAATACTTGGTCCAAAACCTGGTTTTGAAGCTATCCAAGAAATAAGATGCCTCAGCCAACTTCCACAGATGCCTACCAATCGCGGACAAGGTCCTCAAGCTGCTATCAGATAGATCTACCTACTCCTCAGTTGGAATCTTGCTATGCCAAGATAGCCTCGATTTCTTGTAGCCATGCATCTGCTGTGATAACTCCTCAGTGCCATCAAAATACCTCAGGTTGAGTCAGCAAAATTGAACTGAGGCACCCGAACCCATTATCGTGCTTCTCTCTTAGGCTGTCTGCAAACCCTGGTTCAATAGGACATTATATTCTTGGTTCTGCATCTGCTAATGTTGTTGGACTGCCATCTGGTGCTGCTGAGTTGCCAATAACCCCTACTGATCTAAATAGTACCAGTCGGTGCTATCGCTACTGTCGACATCATTAAAGGTATATGAAGCTCTAGCATCTTCTGCTCAGCTAGCTCATGCTCAATGACTGGCTCGATGTGAATCTAGGTAGAGGTATTGCCCATAATGTTGCTCTTTGGAGTCCTGTCCCACTGGATTCTCTTCATGCATGCTCCTCTAATAATCGAGAACGAGGTACCCTAGAAGGAAAGATACAAGATATCAAATGACAGGACGAGAGAAGGAACAAGGATGGAAACAACTTAATCAATCAAGGGTGATATAAAACAGATGAATCAGGATATCAAGAGAACATGTTTTGATTGAGACTGCTATAATCGTAACACCCTACAAGTCTGAAAAACAAACCTCATGGGCTGCTACTTAAACCTTATCGTACCCCAGTATCGAAGAACTGAGATGGATATGGCTAGCTACCTCGTATAAGGTACGAAGACGTCATACAGCAATTACGGTTGTCAAAAAAGAGGAAGCATGCTACAATCAAGGTTCCTATGGTCTCACAGGGCATCTGTATTAATCAATCAAAGCAAGAAGTAGTAATTAATGATCATAAGACAAAGCAGTAAGGCATTCCTAACATCTCATCAAAATGATTCATGATTCTAGCTATACAAAATGATAAGCTTGTACAGAGAGTCAATAGTACATAACCATAGTCAGTTGTATTCTGATTTAATTGCAATTATGGTAGAAAATTAAATATACAGAATAACCGACAATACAGGTGCCGATGGCTAAACGCCAAGTACAAAATTAAAAAAATTAAAGTGGTGGAGAAGTAACCTACTTATGGTCCCTGTCGCCTATGCTCCTGGTATGAACCATTGGTCAGGTAGAAGGTTGGATCGTCAGGCTCTGCTATAAAATTGGCCAAACAAAACCAACTGGGTCAGGCCCAAAATAGCAGTACCACAAGGGAGCACAAATGAATGACATAAAATCTAATTATAAATAATAAGGTTGGAACCATAAGTATAGGCATATATCCCATAATCGAGGCAATATGACATCTCTACACCAAACAAGGACAAGAGATGTCGCATCGCGTCGTGATAAAAATGCATCTATGACCAATCAGGCTACAGATTTCTATGTTGCAACTTTGGTTCATAGTCCGTCATAGCACAATAGACAAATCGAACAACCAAATAAGGACATGGGTTGGACCACGAACCATAACTGTCCATGTTCTCTGCTACTAACAAAAGAAACAGATCATAAGCAAGTCAGTTTTTAAGCAGCCAATCAATTCTACAGCTTCTATAGTTTGTTTGGGTTATCCAGTAATGATATATTATATATATATATATAGTAATCCTCAGATTGTGTCGGTATCTACCGCGTTAAGACAAGAGTAACGGTTCCATGTCTCCTATAGGAGAGCTGGCTCGACATATAATAATCAGATACTTCACTCCACTAGTGCGGATTAAAAACAGTATCCTCATGGCCAGCCGGTACGCCATAACGAATGTCTGGGAGGGCCTGTCATGCACGACATCGAGATTCTATTCCCTCCCTTGGCTCGACATCGAGATTCCATTTATTTTTTAATTATCTAGTAGTTATTTAGGAGGAAGAGTAGTTATGCAAAATCCTAGTTTGTAATGGGCTACTTGTCAAGTGTACAATTCAAATATCAGTTTAAACCAATTTGGAACGTTCACTTCATCTTCTTCATATTCAAACTCATCTTTGAATCCCTGTTGAGAACAAATTTGAAATATAGCTCCTAATCTTCCTAGCATTTGTACTCATCCAAAATTTTACTCCTTTATCTTGAAGAAATCAAACAGATATATATATATATATATATTATATATAATATATATATAATATATATATATATATATATAACTCATCTTCTTCATATTCAAACTCATCTTTGAATCCCTGTTGAGAACAAATTTGAAATATTGCTCCTAATCTTCCTAGCATTTGTACTCATCCAAATTTTCCTCCTTTATCTTGAAGAAATCAAACAGTATATATATATATATATATATTATATATATAATATAATATATATATATATATATATATATATATATATATTATATATATTATATTATATATATTATATATATATATATAATATATATATATATATATATATATAATATATATATATATATTATATATGTCACAGTAGCTGATCCTTCTCATCTCCTTTCCATCACAAACCTAAACTTACAATTGCTTCCTTCATCACAAGAACCCGGGGACTCTTCTCTCGTGTTAGATACACTTTCCTCGTGCCAATCTCAAATGAACAATCAACTGTAGGTAATTGATTAGCCTTAATTCGCCTATTTTCTATTTAATTAGGAATAGTTAGGTTTCCCAATTGTCGAAGGTTTTCCCTAAACAAATATATGATACTGTTAATTGTATAGGTGCTAGCATATGGCAGTTCAAGTAGTAATAATTTAGGCCCTATTAATATAGAATGTATGGTGTGCTTTGGTGTCTATTAGGTTTGTATCAATGCCTAAAGGGGTACTAGTTAGTAACATATTAGGATATTTGAATTCATGAGTTAATGTAGTTACGGCCTGTGCAATAAATACACTGTAGCATATTTTGATCTACTATAGGGGCTGTATCTTAAATAGATATGTGCATAGAATATTAGCGTGGCGTGTGGGTATCATAAAAGAGGATGTAAAGATGACCTGTTGGAATCGAATGTGCAAAAAAGGATATCTTTTGAGTACACAGGTATTCCTGGGAATAGCAGTCTTCAAACTGTAAATTGCAGCAGAGTTTAGACTGATACCTGTACGAAAACAGGAAACTGAACACTGCAGAGAAAGGACAGGAATGAGTTTTGTAGGTAGCATTGTCTAGGTGGAAGGGAGTTTCATGAGCAATATAAATTTCGATGCATAAGAATGTGTCAGTGTGCAGGGTTGTACTAGGCAGCAGATGCAATCTACTGCATACCTGGAGCAGTTTAATTCCTCCAATTCCTATAAGATACAGAACATAGGATTGGTTGGGTTGTGCATGGGAGGCAGTCATGGAATGCAGTTGTCCAGATTGGGTATCAGTTATGTGCAGACGGCATAACAGTTTTTATGAGTCTTAGCAGTAGCAGTAGGTAATATTAGAGTGGGTGTTGTGATATTAAGATGTATCAGTAACAGGGGTTTGTTGGTTATATAAGAACATAAGATGCCAAGGTAGAAGATAAGCCTATATAGATACACATAGATAACGAAGACTAGTATACAATAGATGCAAGATATCTTAGGATGCTGCATTTGGTGCCAACAACACTAGGCAATATGTGTGGATCTCTGTAGACAACTCAGTAGTATAATAAGCTGCACCAGCACTAGGTAGCAAGTAAACTAGGGGGTCCCTATACATGTGTGCACCTATATGTGAGTATTAACAACATATTTCAGAAAAAGAAGAGGGTGTTCATGAGAATTAAGAAGGGCCAGATTTAAATATGTACCAGGATGGGATGCCAAAGTAGAAGATTTGGGAAATGGTATTGCCTAGTAGTATGTGTGACATTATAAGGGGTTATCAGGTGAGTAGGTAATAGCAGGTTACAATAAGAGACATCAATTACAGATAATATGGCAGTTGCAAAATTCAAGGGGAAAGGTTAAGTTAGGATAGAGTATGGGCATATGATAAAGTGTTTGGGAAGATACATAGGATATGTGTGTGGTAGAGGGTATTTCATATAGGTATCGTTGTAGGGATGAATACCATTATGGCGTAGAGTGTAACCATTTGAGCACTGCCCGTATATGAGTGCATTAGGTAACTATTGGTAGAGTCTAGGTAGCAGTTAAGGGTGATAACAACATTAGCAGCAGTTCTAGATGTGTGTGCTATAAACAAGGTGTGGTTTTGTACCAGTATACTGAATATTCCCAACTGTAGGGCATTGCTGCAGCTTGAAGAACAATAGAGGGTACAAGGAAATATCTGGGTATGTCTGGGTACTTAGTCTTTGGTTAAGATAGGTAAGTAGGTTAAGATAGGTAAGTCGGTAAGTAGGTTATATATGACAAATAAGTAAATGGGATAGTAGTTGGTATCAAGTAAAGTTAGGGGATAATGTCAAACAATGAGAATATAAATATCTTAGAATTATTATCTAGTATAAATAGATCTAGAAACCAAATAACACCAAGATAGTTTAATTTTCCATTTTACATCTATTGATATTATATAATTCATATAATAGGTTACAAAGATTTGGACGTGGTACCAAACTCGTATTATTAGCTCAGGACGACAGGCTAGTACAATCTCTAAAAGTTTCCATACTTGATAGTTTCTATGATTCATGTCTATAGTACTGTTTTACTTAATTTATTGTTTTGATTCTCGATATGATGGTTATACGGAGTAGTATTATGGATTCATTTTGAGTATATTGTTTTCCTACTGGACTGGCTTAAATACATAATCCCTTTTACTGGCACCACTAGTCTTATATCTTGATTTACGTGATCCATTTGTACTAGCGGGCGGGAAAATACCTTAGTAGACATGTGAACATTCTCAAATCATGAACTACTCCCTTAGGTCCAAATTGGAAGGATAGCACTTGCACACTTCACGTGTGAGTTACCATATTTACCCCTCGCCGTTCACATATCGAAAGTGGTATTTCAACACAAGATAGGTACAATCTTTTTGGTTCCACTTTACACATTGCTAATTGTATGTCTTATCTATTAATTATTGTTTCTTAATTACTGACTTGTCATTATTGCTATGCATATCTGTTTCACTCTATATTCCATTCCATGATTCTATGCTTATCTGTTTATTATGTATTTTACTACTATTACTTTTTTTATAGACTTTATCAATTATTGGAACTGCTGTTAGAGATGTATTCATTCCATCCTGACTGGATAACTTTTTCAGATTATGAGGCCGAGGACATGATGTGTCCTATCCATTACGGAGCACAAGAGAATCATGGAGTGGACCCAACAGAAATGTAGCTTGCTGTATTCTAGAAATAGCCTACTTTAGTTAAATTGGTAGTTGACCGGATTTGTCTCCAAATTTAGTTGAATAATTGGCATACCATGTAATTATTTTCTGGAATTCATATTTCTTTGAATTAAAGACTATTATTTCTTCATTATTTTCTATCGTGCGATTATATGATTAGAGCTATGATTGAGTATTATTTTGGTTCTATAATATTATCCTCTCTAGTGGAGTTGAATATATTGCATGGATTGTTCATCATGTTGATATTATACAGCGTTCTACTGCCGACACTACGGCGTAGACTGGGCGTGCCCATGACTCATGCCCAAATTTGGAATCGGATCGTGTGATAGAATCGTATACCGTGGTCACATGGTTATCCTTCTGTATATTGTACCTCAGTAGGTGTTCCTAAGTATGAATCTGCATCGACTCATAGAGTCCCAAATCTGGATTCATCATTAATGTAATGCATCAACCAAACAATCATCTGTAAAACCCCTAAAATTTTACCATAATTTTTTTATTTCTATAATTAATTTATTTGGTACTATACGTCAAATGTGAATACGTAAATATGAAGGATTCATTTTTTTATAAAATTTTATTTTTTATAGAAAAATAGATATTTTGTTTTAATATAGTATAAGTAAATATTTTTATTTGCTTAAAGATATGAAATGCGCACGAGATTTGCCAAAATTTATTTTATTTTTATTATATAACTGTTGTACAAGTATAAGTAATGATTTAGAAAATAATATTTTACGTAAATATATATTTGCATGCTAGGTACATGAAAATAAATTCATGTATTTTGATTATCGAATTTATTTAGAATTTTTTTAATTTATAGAAAGATAATTTAAATTTAATTGATGTAATTTAAATTGGGGTTAGATTTTATTGATTTTTATTTTAAATTTTTTTAAATTAAAGATAAGATTTATCTAGTTTTAATTTTGGATTTAGCTTGTATTGAATTGAGTTTAAATTGATTTAAATTAAATGTGTGAATCATCTAGTAGGTTTAAATGTTCTAATCCTTATCTAATTAGGAGTCTCCACATCCTATTTAAGGAAAGCTCCTATGTTCTTTTTCCTAGAAATCACATAACCCAAAATTCTAAACTAAAGGTGTCTGTGCACCGTGTCGGTGTCCACCTTCCTCGTATCAACCTGTGTCAGCCTCGAGTCGACCCCGGGTGTCTTTCCACTATATCCAATTCTATTATAATTTGCAGCCTATTCGTGTCTGACACACAGGATACGAATACATATTTTCTTGTGTCGGACAACCCTGACACAACCAATTATAGCAAATTTTGAACCCTAAACCCCTTGGCTCAATACTCTTCCCCGCCGTCGAAACACAACTGCCACCACGGCTACCCTGTCACCACACCACCTCCTGAGCCCTAGCATCCCGACCAACATCACCAATCACCCCGACTCTCTGACTAGCTGCTGCCATCTCCCCACGGCCAGCGATTGGCCAAACCAGACCCCAAACCACCCGCCATTCCTTCCAACCACCCGCTTCTCGGTGCTCGAACCCAGACCACCCCTTAGTCGTGACCACCAGCAACCGCCTCCTCTGATCTAACCTCGACCGGCACTAGCACCCGAAGGCCACCACCACCATTACAATACTACAACTGCTACCACACCCCTACCAGTGCAGCCACCACCACCGTCACCATCACAAAGACCAAAACCTGAGAAACCCTTACCTATAAGCTACGCCTAGCTGTGACCATCCTACCAAGCCACTAGTGCTAAAGCCATCGCCACCATCATCTTCATCATCATCACCACACCCATCGTTACCGAAACCCCAAATTACCTCCACCAACAACCCACAGTCACCGGAGCATCTATCACTCAACCAAACCCCATCACACCTACCATCGTGGACGGCTAAGCACCAGCAGTTGCGGCCACTGGATAGTGATCATCACTACCAGACGAACTATCATCAGTGACCATGCCGTCGATGCTATAGTCATGGAAGCCACCATGACACTTTTTGATTATTTATCGCTATATCAATCTCTGCTTCCGTCGGCGTCTAGATCCCACTCTGACCAAGATCTGGCCGACATCACCTAGCCGGAGCACCCCGGCTGCACCAAGCTCCTCACCGACCTTAACTTCCTCCGCAAGCCGTCGAGTCCATGGCTTGCTGGTCGCTCGCCACCGCTCGACCAGATCCTGTGGCAGCGCAGGCGCTCCGGATCCCGGCGTTCGTCGAGCAAGGCTCAGGTGAGTTTTCCCTCTGTCAAGTTCTCTCGATCTCCCCCCAAAATTTTCTTCTTTATTGGTTTCCCCCCCCTCTCTCTCTCTCTCTCTTCAAAGGGGAACTCTGAAGTAAACTGAGGAAAGAAGGAGAGAGTGATTTGTGGGGTATAATATCAGTACGATATTTGTATATTATAAGTAGTATACTAATATACTATTATATTATCTTATATGTATATATGCTTTATATTATTAGTATTTTTATATTGTCAGTATACATAAATACATTTATGAGAATTTCTATTATTATGATTATTTGTCAATATTTTTATAAATTGTATACTTATATCTTTCAAGATAAATAATAACCAAATAATTTTCTAAAAAGTTATATTATATATAGTAATGGGCATGGGCCCAACAGGTACTTTTTTTGGATTTAAAACCTTAAAAAATATATGTATAGTATTATTATAATTAGAATATAGTTCTCGATCAAAAATTTAGGTTTAGCCCTAAATAAAATTTCTAGATTACATATATTTATCTAAAAAAAAATTTTTACTAGTAAAGTATAGTTTTCTACCTAAAATTTATATTTTTACAAAACCTAGAGTTTTAGCCTAAAACAATTTTATTTTTTAAATATTTACCTAAAATTACTTTATCTAATAAAATATAGTTTTTACCTAGAAAACCTATTTTAATAAACTTAGAGTTTTGCCTAAAAGCGATTTTTGAATTTCACGTATTTATGTAAAATATTTATATAATCAAAATATAGTCTTCAAATATTATCAAATATCTTCTAAAAATAGTATAAGTATTCATTTACTCCAAATTTCCTTCGATTATTGCCATTGATCATGACTAATCGTGTGTACCTATTTTCTCACGACTTTGGACCTCTACATATCAATCGTGGCTATTGGACAAATCAGGACGTTAGATCATCGCACCACTACCAGGAAAGATACCTTGCCATATTTAATGCTTATATTATTTGCATCTTCAATGTTTAATTACTGTATGGTTACTATTTATTTATTACTAGTTTCTCCAGTTGCATCATTGTTTACTGTTTATGGTTTACTTTACTGTATTTTCAGTTATACATGATGCAAAGTGTTAGTTATATTTTTATTACTGCACATGTGGATCTAGAGTTAAATGACTACTAATTGTTAGTGCATTTTCATGATCATTGTCATGGTTGTGCCACGAGATATGTATCAGTTATGAGTGGCATATAGAGGTACTTGCGTGTTGGCTAATCACTCATGTGCATGTGTTAGGTCTAACTGCTAATATATGCATGTTAGAAAACTTGGCAGTTAGTAGAGGTATATGGTCGTGGATACGACTTAGATATGTGCAAAGGGTGGAAAGAATAGTTCCTTGGCGTATGGATCGAGTATGCTTTCCCTTTTGTACCAGAAGCTCTGCTGGAGATACGGGCTTGTTTACCCCATTTTCTTGCTCTTGTTGGCCACTGTCGTTCGAGGAAGCATTATGCTTTGAGGCCCCTGGTGCCCAAAGAAGGGGCTATGCCAATCCTATATAGCTAGAGTGCCCATGCATTAAAGGTTTGTTCTTAACTGCATGTTTACGGTAGAATGGCTAGATGACCTTAGTTGATGTCATCTCACACTCCGTTCTAGTCATGGAATGGGGTAGTGTCATAACACGGAATAGTGTGCCACCCCTTGTCCGTATTTGGTTGTAGGGGTGGTACACTTTTTCAATGATGGGGTACTGGGCCTTGTTATGATTTGGACTATTTTACTTTTACTTGTGACTTTGTGACATATTTTATATTCAGTACATATGGCATATTTTTCTATATCTTGTTACGTCCCACTGAGGACCAAGTAATTTTTTCAGGTGTGTGTGTTTTCTCGACTTTCTGCAGGAGTTCCCGCCAAGATCATGATCTTCTCCTTCCTAACGAAGAGGACATGCTCTTAGATCATCCCTTGCTGCTCACATTCTTATTTTGTTATTTTCATCTTTTTTAGTTTCATGTTGGTAGCAGATTTGTCCCTATCCAGCAACATGTAAAATGACATTTCATATTTGATTCTATAAGAAGCTTTATTCTTTTATTTGTTGATGAGACTATTGGCCGTAATTATACTATATTCTATCCCTTAATATCTACCATTATATGCTCATTTTATGACTAAAGGTACTCATTATATTTATATTTTGCTTTAAGATGCAATTGGAGATACTAAGTGCAAAATAGAGCTAAATTATAATTTTGGACAATTTTGACACCTTTTACCAAAATGGACATAACTTTCTCCTTCGAAAAGCTATTAAGGTGATGCAAAAGGATTTCGAAAGCTAAGACAAAGCTCTACAACTTTTATATTTTGAGTTTTGCGAGATTCAGGTTGCATCATGGATGAAATCAGGCTTGAAGTTGAGTCAAAGATGTTGTGAACAAAAATAAGAACGAAAATAACTATTTTCTTACTTGTTCTATGACTTAGCTTTTTTGTTTGAGAAGTTGTAACTTTTAAAGGATTTGCGGAAAGATATTGTGGGCTTCAAAAAACTAATTTAGGGTGTATAAAAGGGGTAAAAATCATGAGAAAAGGGAATGACAACACAACCCTTCTCTTCTTCTCCAACTTTTCTTTTGAAGTTTTGATGAACATGTGCGGCTAAAAGTCTTATTGGTCGAAGGAAGCGGAAGCCTCGGAATCAATAAAAACTTGTGAGATCTAATTTGTGTTTATTTGTTTGATTTGTACTTTGAGTATCAAATATTTTCTTATGCATATTTCATGACTATCTTGTTTAATTAGGATGCATACTAGTTTATTATTCTTGATAATCTACTGCTAAATTAGATATTGAATCCAGAATTGTTCGATCCCTCTAATTTGTGAAGCAACCAAGATTTAATAAATTACTGCTTTGTATTATTAAATCTTAGGAAGAAACCATTCGACTAAATTAAATGCAACCGCTTGTAATTGTGTTATTTTGTTTCATCGATCTCATTGAGTTTAATACGCTACTAGATTAAACCTTTAGCGCTTGTTTGGGGTTGTTTAGTAGTTAAGGTTAATTAGGTCGCTTGTTTCTAATTAACTGTGACTAAAGGAGAGAGGAAAATAATTCCAACGATGAATATTCATAATACATATCAATATATGTTTGCATCTATGATCAGTTTCAAGATTCCGATGGTAAACATAGGCTTAGACTAATGGTTGTTATTTTGATTTATTTTTATATTCTACTTGCTCTTTTTCATTGACTTTCATTTTATTCATCTCCCCTTTTATTATTTATATAACACAAATCTAAACTAATTACTCTCCGTAGAAGCGATCCTTACTCACACTACTACATTTCCAAGGGTATAGGTTTTATTTTTGGGTGCCTACGACAGCACACCAAATTTTGGCGCCGTTGCCATGGAGTAGTTTTTGTTATTTTTTGTGATTTTTTAATCTTTATTTCGTTCTTGTAATAAAATAATTTTTTTTAGCCAAAAAAAACCTTTAAGAGGACAAGACATCCAATTCTCAACAAATTGGCACTTGGCTCGATCTTCCATCTTGGCATGCTAATGAGGTAAATATTTCTTCTCTTGAACAACAAATTGCTAGTTTAACTTCTCTTGTTCATCAAATGGTAGTAGGTGACATGCAAACAACAATAGCTTGTGAGATTTGTTTAGTAGTAGGGCATCCAACTGATATGTGCCCAATACTTCAAGACGAGCCCAGTATAACTCAAAATCGACCAAGTTACCAGCAGCACATGCAACCATATTCCCATGAACAACAATCATGCCAAACTTCTCACTTTAGTATGTCTTTAGAAGAAATTGTTAAGTCTCTTGCCACTAATACTTTAGAATTTCAACAGGAGACAAGGGCTAGTATTCAGGAGACAAGGACCAGTATTTAAAGCTTGGATAATTGAATGAGTCAAATGGCTATAGCAATTAATAAGCTGGAGGCACAAAGTTTGAAAAAATTATCATCTCAAACGATAATAAATCCAAAGAAAATATAAGTACAATCTTTTTTAGAAATGGTAAAGAGGTTGACATCCTAGTAAAGAAAGCACCTACAACATCAAAACAAGAATAAGAAGAAAAAAACATTGCAAACATGAGCATTCCTAATGACGACATAGTACCAAATACACAAGAAATTTTTGGACTTGCTGGAAAAGATGGCTTGGAAATTGCCATTAGTGAACATCTTGAGAAAAAGAATGAGATGTTATCCCTAAATACTTATTTACATGAAACTATTGCCGTGTCAATTGGCTTTACAAAAATGCAACATTCAGGTAATTTTTCTTATATGGCATTATCAATTTATAACAAGTGGCATTTATCATCTGATTCCGAGCTGAGAAACCCTTGCATAGTTACGTCAAGTGTGCATAGAGTTGAGACAACGACGTATTAAACAAAGGCACTGTTTGGGAGGCAACCCAAGGGGAGTTTGTTCTTATTCTTCCATTTTTATTTTTGTTTGTTTTTGTCTTTTCTTTGCATTTAGCCTTACGTTGGAGACAATGTCAGATTTAAGTGTAGGGAAGGAGATTGAAGTTTTGTTTTACCTTTTTTTTGAAAAGGCATGGTTTTTCAAAATAAATAAATATAGAAATTTTTTAAAAATAATGGTTTTGTGGTTTTCAATAATTTATGTTGTGTATGTCATAAACAAGATTCAAGTAAGTTTAAAAAAATTCAGAACATGATTGAATAAGTACTCTTTTCAACTTAGAATTAATTTGTCTAGTTATTTTTCTTAATGATGGTAGTGACTAAATTTGGTAGACAAAAGCCGGTGAGATTTTGAGCCTTTAGACTGACACATCAGTCTCATTATTTTTTCGTGAAAGATATTATTCCATAGATTTGTTTCTCTAGAACTTGCTTAGATTCTCTTCAAGTCACATCGACACATGCATACATGAACATGATTAAGGCCATTTTGTATGCTACTTAAGCCAAATAGCCTACCCTGAAATTATTTTTCCTTTGGTTGAACCCCTTTGAGCCTTATTGCTTTTATTTTTGTGAACCCACATTACAAGCTTTAACCTAAAAATAAATCCTTATCCAGGCCGAAAAACTAGTGAAGCATTATGATATATGTGGGTGTATAAGAAATAAGTATGGAGGTATCTGAATTTTTAGTTTGGCTACATATTTTTATTCTTAAATTCTTGAGTTCCAGCATGATTCAAAAAAAATGAAAAAAAAAGAGAGAAGAAAATGAATTTATTTTTTAAAAAAAAGAAAGAAAGAAAAGAAATAAAGAAGAAGTAAAAAAAAGTGATGGAGGAAATTAATTTTGATATATATGTTCATAATTCCTCCTAAAATTCTAATAAAGAGGTATGCTGAATGATTTGAAGTCAAATTGAAGAAGTTGAATGGGGTAATTGGTTTTACATGCTTTATTTATTCGAGCTTGAGTTAAAGAATTTTTGCTCTACTAATTTTGATGGTTTTCGAGCAACACTCCCAAATATATCCCACCTTGATCCTACGCCCCATTACAACCAATGAAAGTCCTTATGATTTGTGTTATGCATGTGGTCCAAGTGGTGACGAATGAGAAGATATGCAAGCTTATGATAGATCATTTCTTTTGGAATGAATTTGAGAGAAACACATATCCTTCAAATACATGAGAGTTAAGTTTTTTTTTTCCGTGAGGGTCTACCAATTTAGTTTACTCTATCTTCAAGTGAAAATACTTACTAAATAATTAGTTCTCTAAGAATATATTTTCATGTTATGTTATGAGTTTTGAAGAAGCTTAGTTATTCTTTATTTATGGCATTACAACCTTGAATTTTGTTTTGAAAAAAATTAATAAATTAGAGTTTTGTCCGAGGATGAACAAAAGTTAAGTGTGAGGGTATTTAATGAGAACATAAAATATTATATTCTATTCCTTAATTTCTACCATTTTATGCTCATTTTATGACTAAAGGTACTCATTATATTTATATTTTGCTTTAGGATGCGATTGGAGATACTAAGTGCAAAATGGAGCTAAATTACAATTTTGACATCTTTTACCAAAATGGGCATAACTTTTTTTTTCCGTAAAGCAATTGAGGTGATTCAAAAAAAATTGAAAAGCTAAGACAAAGGGCTACAACTGTCATATTTTGAGTTTTTCAAGATTCAGGCCGCATCATGGACGAAATCAGGCTTGAAGTTGGATCAAAGATGTTGTGAACAAAAATAGGAACGAAGATAACTATTTTTCTACTTGTTCTAGGAGTTAGTTTTTTGTTTGTTTGAGAAGTTGTAACTTTTAAAGGATTTGTGGGAAGATATTGTGGACTTCAAACAACTAATTTAGGGTGTATAAAAGGGGTAGAAATCATGAGAAATGGGAACCACAACACAACCATTCTCTTCTTCTCCAACTTTTGTTTTAAAGTTTTGATGAACATGTGCGGCTAAAAGTCTTGTTGATCGAAGGAAACGGAAGCCTTGGAATCAATAAAAAACTTGTGAGATCTAATTTGTGTTTATTTAATTTGTTTGATTTGTACTTTGAGTATCAAATATTTTCTTATACATATTTCATGACTTTCTTGTTTAATTACTAGGATGCATACTAGTTTATTATTCTTGATAATCTACTGCTAAATTCGATATTGAATCCGGAATTGTTCAATCCCTCTAATTTGTGAAGCAACCTAGATTTAATAAATTACTACTTTGTATTATTAAATCTTAGGAAGAAACCATTTGACTAGATTAAATGCAACTGCTTGTGCTTGTGTTATTTTGTTTCATCGATCTCATTGAGTTTAATACGCTAGTAGATTAAACCCTTACCGCTTGTCTGTGGTTTTTAGTAGTTAAGGTTAATTAGGTCGCTTGTTTCTAATTAACTGTGGCTAAATGAGATAGAAAAATAATTTCAACGATGAATATTCATAATACATATCAATATATGTTTGCATCTATGATCAGTTTTAAGATTCCGATGGTAGACGTAGACTTAGACCAATGATTGTTATTTTGATTTATTTTTATATTCTACTTGCTCTTTTTCATTGACTTTCATTTTATTCATCCCCTGTTCATTATTAACATAACACAAATCTAAACTAATTACTCTCCGTGGAAACGATCCTTACTCACACTACTACATTTCCAAGAGTATAGGTTTTATTTTTGGGTGCCTACGACAGCACACTAGTAGATTTGTCCCCATCCAGCAACATGTAAAATGTCATTTCATATTTGATTCTATAAGAAGCTTTATTCTTTTATTTGTTGATGAGATTATTGGCCGTGATTATACTATATTATTTATTCGTTGATGAGATTATTGGCCGTGATTATACTGTATTTACAGTTTACGTATATTTATTATACGCCTGGCATATTTACGTACTTAGTCCTATGAATTTTGGGACTAGGGCGCTATATATTTTTGTGGTGGCCTATGCAGGTCAACGAATAAATTGTTTGGTTACATCACCATACCAAGCAAGACTGCATATAGGATTAGAGTCAAGGATCTTATCCACATTGTTTGATCTCCTTCCTTAATTCCAATTTTTGAACTCTCTTTGACTCCCTTGATTTGCATCTTCCTTGATCTTTTTCTACCGTGAATCTTATTTCTCGTGCATAATAGAGGTTAGGTACTAGTATATGCCCCAAGGTTAATTACATGGCTAGAAGGATTACATTGGCAATTAGTATGCATTAGAGGTCCTATTTGAGTTATAAAGGCATATCTAGGAACCCTATTTTTTTCTAAAGGTATGATCTTGGGTGAAAGATTAGTTAATTCTAAGTTGGGTAGTAGCGATATTACCAATTTCGAAAGATAGTTATAATTTTATTTTGAGATTACTAGGTGGTATTCATAAGAGGACCGGTAGAATCTATAAAAGATTCAGAAAACAAATTGATTTTTGAAGATTTTTATGACTTATTGGGTTTATAGATATACAAAATTTGGAGGATGAAGTCGATTTGAGGAAAAATTTTAAATTTAAATTTTGTCGTATGATTTACGGTTGATAAGTTTATCAAATTTTGAGTTTAAAGTTTCAATTAATCATATTAAAATTTTGTTGAAAAATTTAGTGATATGATAAGGGTTTCTCTCGAGATTGATTAGAGAGTTTGAAATTTTAAGTTATTATTTTGCATGACGATCTAAAATGAGTAGAGAATGTGGTAGTTTATTTTAAGATTTGAAATACATATTACGGATCTATTGAGGAAACTCGAAGTTAAGGATTGGACGTTATCTTGATAGGAAACCAAGAATGACATGATGCCATCCTAACGAGAATAGAAGTGTCCAACCTTAGTTAATGCATCACATATGGCCATAATAGTTGTATATACACAAGTGTAGTTATTCATCGACCAAGCCATGTGACTACAGCCTCGATTTGAATTACTCCTCCTTTCCTTCGACCCTAGATCTATTATCATGACCTCCTAATCATTTAAAACTTGAGAATGATTGAAATCGTTTCCTTGGTTGTACCCCAACCTAGGAGATATCTTCTCTCTATAAACAATGTCTTACGAGTCGCTAATTATTTTTATCTCGATTCTTAATCCTTGATACTTTTAATTTATGCGTTAACTAGCAACCCTCCTTCCTTTTCCAAACCCTACCAAGACCTTTGAAGCCAACCTATGAATTTCCTTACCAATTGGTGTACTTACCCCATAGAGGATTATTCAATAATCTCCTCCATAATTCGTGCAATTCATGCTCCTTGATATTTCCTTGTGCGAAGTTGAAAATCAAATTATGTGCACTCATATAATAGCACCTCAGTGCACTCATATAATATCACCTTAGTGCACACATATATTGTATGCCACTAAACACTTAGAATAGTACTAGCACCTATACAAGTAATCAAGTCAGGAACATAGTCAAGTCAAGTAAATCACATGGAAATCTCTTAGGACATAGGTCACTTAGTGCAGGTCACTTAGTAGGAAAATCTAGGATAAGCAAGTCATTGGGTCCATTACCACTTACAACATTCAAAGGGCAAGGGCAGGTAATCAAACCATGCAGTAAAATCATCGAAAAAACAAGTAGAACATCAAAATCAACAAATCATGCGCATAGGCCATATATGTGCATACGAAATCCTGGCGCATGGAGTTTCCAAATGCATAGGATTTCAGGCGCATGAACAAGCAGGCACATAAATACATCCATGCGCATGAGCAAATAGGTGTATGAAAAGCATAGGCTCCTGTGCCTTAAGGACAGCAGGGTGGGCAAGTCCATCCAAGCATATAGCACCAACAGTTGCATGCGACTCTGGCGTATGGCACCAACAAGCGCATGCGACTCTGGCGCATATACGGGACATGCGTATGGCAAGTCATAGGCATGGCCATTCTGGCGCACTGTAAGACAAGTATGTGCCTTCAACCCAAACGCGTAGGTTATTAGTGCGCATGCTGTCAGATGGTTATACGACAAGGTTCATTGGCCAGTGGCATTTCTGCCGCATGGCCCCTTACGTACATAGGGTTCATCGTCCCGAACAATAAGTTCAGCCATGGAGTTTTGAGAAACTCGTCACAGCTATAACTTCCTCTCTAAAACTCGAAATCCAGTAAAACAAAAGCCAAAACTACATGAAATTGAATTCTCTACAATATAGAACAATTGTTTTCAAAACTAACAAGTTTTGATAGATCATTTCCACAAAAACCTATAAAACTCTATTTTTGTAAACTTAGATATATACCAAAATATACATCAAATTTGAGAAAACCAAGTACTAAATATAGAGAGAATGTAAACATGCATAATATAGACGAAGAATGTGTAAGAAATCAAGAAAATGAGATGAGCAAGTGGTCTCTCCATTTTATGCAAGATGTACTTGCCTATGGGTTGGTTGAGGGAGATAAAATAGAAGGAAATGAGAAGGGAGTAGGGAAGAGAGCATTTATAAGGGTGGGTGTTGGTTCACTAAACCTGAACCTTAACATAACCTAGTCCAAGTCTACATTCCATTCTACACAATATAATCAATTAATTAATTAAATAAAACCCTAATCATAACAAGGTCCAGTTATTCTTATCATAGAAGTAGTGAACCATACCTACAACCAAACAAGGACAAAGGATATCACACTACTCTGCGAAGAGATACTATTTCAAGCCATGACCAGGTGCAAATACAAGATACAGGTGCACATGGTATAGATACCAGATACCGTATACATGAACCATGCAGGAAAAATATGTATATCGGGAACATGGAGTGATAAAATCTAACTCGGGGAAGTCGTTGGCGCTTCAGGATGTGAAGCACGTATCGACGATAGACAAGAACCTGATTTCTGGAAGTTTGTTCTGTAACACAGGCTTGAGGATGGACATTAACGTTGGTCAAATGGTTATGTCCTATAATGGAACATTCTTCGGGAAAGCTTTCTGTACCGAAGAAATGTTCAAACTTTAACTTGTAACTCTGACTTACAATGTGAATGCAGTCTCTTCTTCTGGTTACTCTCTTGAGTTGTGGCATAATAGACTAGGATATATCCATTATAGAAGGATAAACTAGATGTCTATTCTAGGGCTTATCTCCAAATGTGGGGGTAAGGAGCGGAGAAGTGTGAAGTCTGTGTGCAGACGAAGATCACAAGAAAATTGTATAAACGGGTAAATTGAAGCACATATCTTCTGGAGTTAGTACACTCAGATATCTGTGATTTCAAACAGTTCTCCACAAATTACAGGATGAAGTACTTTATTACTTTCATCGATGACTTCTCGAAGTATGCGTTCGTCTATTTGCTTAAGTCAAAGGATAAAGTATTCGAGAAGTTTAAAGACTTCAAGGCTAAAGCCGAGCATCAAACCGGACAACAACTCAAAAGTAATCGAGGTAGAGAGTATAAGTCCCTTGAATTTATATCGTTCTACAAAGAACATGAAATTGTTAACGAGACAACTTCTCTATATTCTTCTCAATTAAATAGTGTTACAGAAAGGAAGAACAAAATGTTAACAGTGATGATAAACTCAATATTGTTGACTGTGGATTTTCTAAATTGCTTTTGGGAAGAAGCTACCCTTACAGCTATATTTATTCTGAATGGAGTGCCCATGCTACTTTCGATGTCACTCATAATAAACTCTAGTTAAAGTCAGATCCAACTTGAATGTCATTCGAGTGTGGAGGATGTCTGGCATATGTGAAGCTTTTGGACTTAGAGATTCAGAAGCTGGAAACGAGGACTAAGAAGACAATCTTCTTGGGTTATGCCTAGAAGAGTGATGCTCGGAAGTTTCTTGATATTTAACCAAATTATACATCGAATCTCGTGATGCAGAATTCTTTGAAAATAAATTTACAAGGCACAAGAATATTGTTCTCGCAGATATTCCAGAGAATAGTGACCCAAGAGGCTGAAGCTCCAAACAAAGATATAGTCCCAGAAGAAGTTGTCACAGAGACAACGGTCGAACCAGATCTCACACAACCGTGTCTAAGCGAGTGAGGAGACATAAGGACTTCGAAGATAATTACGTCACCTATCACGTGGAAGCGGATCCCCTTACCTATGATGAGACGACGAAGACCAAAGATGTCTTCTGGAAGGAGGCCATTAATGATGAGTTTGACTCGATAACCTCCAACAACACTTAGGTATTGGTCAATTTACTTGAAGGAGAAAAACCAACCAGATGTAAATGGATCTTTAAGAAGAAGATGAAGGTCGTTAGAACCGTAGATAAGTTCTAGGCAAGGCTGGTAGCCAATAAATTTTCTCAGAAGCAGTGGATTGACTACTTTGACACATATGCTCTAGTAGCGTAGATGACGACCATCAGGATGTTGATTGCTCTGAGTTCAATTTATAGGCTTATTATTCATCAAATGGATGTTAAAACATCATTCCTGAATGGAGAATTGATCGAAGAGATTTACATGCAACAGCTAGAAAGATTTGTCATCGAGGACCTTGAAGACAAAGTTTGTAAGTTGGTTTAATTATTATATGGTCTGAAGCAAGCTCCCAAGATGTGGCATGAGAAGTTTGATAAGTCATAAGATCAAATAGCTACAGGGTCAATGAGACAGACAAGTGTGTGTACACAAAGTTCACTAACTTGAGAGGAGTTATCATTTGTCTGTATGTGGACGACATATTGATCTTGGGTACAGATTTGGCATATGTCACTTAGACAAAGAAGTTCCTCTCATCTAAATTCAACATGAAGGACTTAGGAAAAGCTGGTGTTATCCTAAAGATAAAGATCATCCGGACAGACACTGGAGTGACACTGTCACAGTCTCATTATATTGAAAAGATTCTCACACACTATGGATGTCAAGATCTTCTAGGGATCGATACTCCGTATAGGTGTGACATCAGTTGAAGCCAAATCCAAAAAAAAGCATCAGGCTGCTGGAGTACTCAAGCATTATCAGAAGTTTGATGTATACGATAACTGCCATAAGGCCTGGCATAGCTTTGCTGTAGGGATACTGATTCGGTTCACGAGCAATCCAGGTGTAGAGAACTGAAAACCTGTAAAAAGAATGATGAGATATCTCAAGGGGGCTCAGAAGTATGCGCTGTACTACATCGGTTGGTGGAAGGCTTCAGTGATGCAAGATGGTGCTCGAAAGTAGAGAGTGAAAGATCCACAGGAATATACATCTTCTCCATGGATGGAGCTACTATATCTTTGAAGTTGAAGAACACACTATGCTCTCTCATTCTTCAATGGATTTCTATGCACTAGTGGCTGCGGCGTATGTAACCCATGTTTTCAGATTTTCAAAATTTATTTATTGTATTTTAAACTTTAAGAATTGTGTTAGAAAAGCAACTTTTCTTATTAATTTTTTATGCGAAGGAAAGAGATTTTGTTTTTCTGAAAAAGGGGATTTACCAAAATTAATTTTGATTAGATTTGTTTTTTATAAAAATATTATTTAAATGTTTTGGTAATATTAAATATTAATTAAATCTATTTTTTTGTCAAATACTATATTAGATTTGACTAATCGATTTTTGAATATTTACTTGGTCTTATAATTATAAAAATATAGTGTTTATGATAATACTGAGTATTATTATTGTTATCAAATATTTAGATTTTATTAAATAAGTTTTAAATTTTATTTATGATTTAAAACTTAAGATTTAATCGTATTAAGAATTATTTTTAGGTTATTTTGATTTAATTGATTATGTTTTAAAATATTTAATTGATTAGATTTATGGAAGGATTTTATCTAAATTGTAATACCTTCCCATATAGTAATTCTAATTCTTTTCTAATTTGGAAACCCTTCACCCTATATAGAGGGGTAGTCCCCTTTGGTTCTCCACAAACCAAATTTCTCCACAATCTTAAACTAGCTAGCCAGCGCCCACCATCAATCAATCATGCCATGCACCGTGTTCGTATTTCCTTTCTATTATTTTAATATAAATACATTATTCTGTCATGTCTGACAAACTGGACATAAATCCGAAACGCCTGTGTCACGCAGGACATCCATTTCTATCCATCTGCTCCCAACACTCCTCCTCAGACCGACTCCCTGCCTGGCCACCCCGCCTTGCCAGCACCTTCCCTAGCGGCCAAACCCCGTTTCCTTGTCGAGACGCTCGACCCCACTCGAGCATCTTCTCCAAAGAAACTAGTCCCATCATCATCCTTACCACCATAATTTCTGCCGCCGTGACCACAAGCAACCACCACCCTGTACGGTAGCCTCTGTCGGCGGTTACTACTCGCCTAGCCGCTCCCCGCCGGTGTCACTGCGGCTAAACCTAGGCCCACCACGGCTGCCCATCCCTGCCAGTGCTCTGGCAAAATCGCACGTCCTCCAAATTTTCTCGACCACTCTCCGCCTCTTTTTGGCCACGAGCCTTCACCCCACGTCCCTCCGCAAAGCCCATCCCATGCCTAGCTGCTGCCATACCGCCACTTACATAGCCGAATATGGCAGATCTAGTGCCGCTCTCGTTCACCAAGCCGCCAGACCCCGATCCCACGTCCGACGAGCCTCCGGCCGTCCCTAGGCTACGCGTGCACGTGTTCTTCGATGGAACTCTCTCCGCCGGATCCGGAGCAAGCCGTCGCCGCATCGTAGACTCTACTCTCTCCTTCTCCTCCCCGCGCTCTTGATCTTCCTCTTTCTCGACTCTCCCTCCCTCTTTATTAGTTCTCTTTCACTACCTCTCTTTTAGTCTCTCGTTTCTCTCCCGCTCTCTTATTCTTTCACTTATCTCTTTCTCCCCAATGTTATTCTCTCTCCATACAATTTTTTCCTTTACAAGGACAATAACAGCACCAGCACTAAATGCTGATGCGAAAACCAAAGAGGGAAAAGATTTGATACTATATGGTAACGTACCAATTAAGTATATACATATGTATTATATTAATAATTTCTGAGTACGTATTAAATATATAACTTTGTATTTACTTTGTATTGTAATATTTCACTTATACATGCTATTTTTGTGTGCATTTACTCTATATTGTTATATTTCACTTATACATGCTATTTTTGTGTCTTGACTGTTTACACACACGAGATTTGAGTGATTGACTAATATTTTCTTATTGTTATCATGATCGTTACCGTGACCATATTTTTCATGATTATGAGGGGTGGATATTGGAGGGGTACAATTACTAGGCACGTGGACAAAGCCCAGATTGTATTATTGGCAACTCTCCCGTTTACGGGGGTGGGCCTTATAACCTCATCGTTCGCCCAAGCCGTCCATGTGTAGGAACGTTATACTTCTCATCACACGTATACTAATATTGTTCATATGAGTTCATTATCTTTTCCTGCTTGCTACTTTCCTTATTAGTTCTCTATTGCATAATTTCTTGTTTATATTGTTTATGTTTCTATTGATCATTGTTTCACATGTTTAGTGTTATATTGCTTTATATTGTATTTGTTTTGTGATGGCTAGAATTGTACTTGCTCCCGTCCTGACAGGATATTTTTTTTCCAATTGACAGATTCTTGATGATTATTCTTGATGACTTACAATCTTACTTTGGGTTCTTTCGGGTGGAGTTAGAGGTATCTTGGAGGCCAACCATAGATTATTGCTAGAATAGTCACATGTAGCGGGTTTGTATCTGTATGCAATTTGAATGTATTATTGGAATTATAATTTAAATAAATATTGTGAATGGGCAAAATAGATTGTATTTAAGATTTATATGGAGGTATAGACAGCGTATTATCGCCGATGCTGCGAAGTAGGCTGGACTTGGCCACGTACTTGTATCCCGAAAAGTGAGAGCGGGTCGTGACAGTGTATGAACCAGCACTACTAAAATATCATCAAATAGCGACGTACTGTAGCGACGACAATAAATGGCGTCGCCAGTAGCGACGTCGTTTTAAACACGTCGCAAAACGTCGCTGTCTAGCGACGTTCTGCGACAGGAGGGTACTACGTCGCCGAAAAGCGACGTTCAGCGACATATTTTATGTACATGTCGCCAAGTTGGCGACGTTTAGCGACGTCAAAACGTGACGTCGCTAAGTTATTTTACTTAGGGCACGCAGCTGCCTTCTTTCCCCCTCATTCTCACTCGAAAATCCGAAAATTTCATTCCCCCCCCCCGGCGACTCCCTTCCCCTCTGTCAGTGCCGCCCCTCCGGCGACCCCCTCCCCCCCCGGCGACTCCCTCCCCCTCCGGCGAGCTCCTCCTCCTCGAGATCCTCCTCCTCGAGCTCCTCCTCCCCCAATCCGACCTCCTCCTCCTCTTCCTCAGGTAAACCCTAACCTAACTCCTCTCCTTCCTCCTCCTCCTCTCCCACGGACACACACACACGCACATGGACACACACGGACACGGACACACACGCACACACACACACAGACACGGACACACACACACACACACGCACACACACAGACACGGACACACACGCGTGGACACGTGCACGAGACTGCACTGTGCCATTTGTGTTCGTGTGTGTTAAAAAATAATTTGGACACGATTGTGTCCTGTTTTGGTGGACACTCGACACGTGTGACTCTATGACACATACACATATCATTACCAACCATTAGATTTTGCTATTAATTGAATTTGGATTTCGAATTTGGTTTATCCCCAATTTTCTGATACGTAGTTCACTATAAATTAATTTTCTGAGATTAACATTGGTTTAAACTGATTTTGAATGATTAAACCATTATGATTAATCCCATATCTTCTCTGAGAATTAATGTGCATGTTAGGGTTCACATTGATTGGGGATTCTTGGGTTTTCGTATGCCATTGACTGTCAAAACTGAGAACAGTTTTAATACACTGTTTTCACATATTGGCACACACACATTACACTGAATTTTCTCGAGAAATTATGCACTGTTTACTCCTATCTACACACACACATAAGTGTAACCTGAGAATATAAACACACACTACTGCTATCTACTGATTTTCCTGAGATTGATACACTGTTTGTGTATACTGTTTCTCTTATAGCTCACTCACATTACACTCAAAACCGAGAATAGCTAATTCACTCACACTATTGATTCCTATGTACACACACACATTGAGACACCTAGCCCATGTTATGTACACACACATGGCACACTTTACCCTATATACACACACCCTATTGTACACACACACTGTTAGCACACCACACACATGACACACACACATATATATACGTGTCAATCTGAGAACAGTTTGTGCATTGTTTCCTCATATTATATATATATATATATATATATATATATATATATATATATATATATTGCAGTCCATATTATCTCTTCATATCAGTCCAGGCATTTATTTAGTTCCAGTACTATTATTTGTCTTGTATTCAGTTGTTCAGTCCCATGACTGACATATAGATTAGGTATTGTTTGGTTGAAGGATTACCTTATTAGTTCATTCCACCCTTGCACATCGACATTATGTTGGACACGTACACATAGCCTAGATGGTATTGTATACATATATACATAACTATATCATGTAACTCATATGTGATATAGGCATATAGCCTATGTTAGAGTGTCTAAATATATGAAGGCATGAAAGTTGCCTTGTCTTGTAATATAGGCATATAGTATATACATGCCTATATATATATTATATGTATATATCTATATAGATATTACTTGTGTGTATGAGATAGCTTGAGTTGACTTTGGTCATTATTGGTACTTGAATTAATCGGAACAAAGACCCCCAATGTCGGTATCGGTCAATATTTGGTATCGGTCGGTATCGGATCGGAACATGCCAAACCGTATCGGTATCGGCCGTATCGGATCGGTATCGACCGATACTTTAAAATTATATGAAATAGTAGTCACCCCCAAGGTTGACTATTTTAACTGAAAGTCAAAGTAGAGTAAACATCTGACCTAGATTGGACTAAGAGTTGACAAAGTCAACTGTAGGTCAACCCTTGACCTAGTTTGACCTTGTTTGACTTTGTTTGACTTAGCTTGACCTTGTTTGACTTTGTTGTCTTCATGTTTGTTAAATGACACCCAGATACTAGTTTTAGTTGTTTAAATGACACCCAGATACTAGTTTTAGTTTCAGTTTGCTTTGTTAACTCACTATTGCTCATTACTTGGTAGGTCATGACTAGAAATAGGATATTTGACTTAGATTTGACCTTGTTTGACCAAGGTTGACTATTTGACCTTAGTACAACCTAGTTTGACCTAGTTTGACCTATTTTGACCTTATTTGACTTTGTTTGACTTTGTTTGACTTAGCTTGACCTTGTTTGACTTAGTACAACCTAGTTTGACCTAGATTGCATATCATTGTTATTAGTAACTGTCCGCTACTAATGTGTGTCCCATAATAAGACATAATATACGAATTTGTGCCTGTTGGATAATGTGTGTCCATCTTTGCAGAATTATTTCCAAATGGATATGAATTACTACTTGCGGAATCGTTCATGGATGTACAATCGTCGTGCTGATGATATGTGTGGTGTGCGGGATGAATACATAGCGGGAGTAGAGCAGTTCCTGCAGTTTGCTAAGTCGTTCCCTCAGTACATGGACGGCACCAAAATTAAGTGTCCGTGTATGAAATGTCATAACGTGAAATATTATCCAGAAGTGGAAGTGACATATCATTTGTACTCGAGGGGTTTCACGCCTAATTACTATCAGTGGACCGCACATGGAGAACTTGTGTCTTTAGCATCAGAGCCGGAGCCTTATGTTGAGCCGTATATGCATGCGGGACCTAATTTTGTTTCATATAATCATGCATACGACGACGGGTGCGTGAACATGGTTTTCGACGCTGCGGGGCCTAGTTTCGTTCATGATGCACCTGAGGAGGCACCGAACGCCGATGCTGCACAGTTCATGGAGTTGTTGGAGAATGCAAGGACTCCATTGTATCCTGGTTGTGAGGATCATTCACCGTTGGAGGTGGTTACAAGACTGTTGAGCATTAAGTCAGATTTTAACATGTCGCAAGAATGCTACAACCGAGTGTTGGAGTTGATTATAGAGATCTTGTCGGCGGGTGCTAAGTTGCCTAAAGACTTCTACCGGTCTAAGAGGATGGTGAGATCGCTCTGGATGGAATACGAGAAAATCGATTCCTGTCGCAATGGGTGCATGCTGTACTACAAAGACGATAAGGACGCAGATGTGTGCAGATTTTGTGGTGCTGATCGCTATAAGACAACTAGTATAGGAAGGTCTACCGGTGCAAGAAGACCGACCGATTTAATGCACTACTTGCCTTTAACGCCGCGGTTACAAAGATTATTTATGGTGAAAGAGACGGCCGAAAATATGAGTTGGCACATGCGAGAACAGATTGAAGGAGTGTTGGATCACCCATCCGATGGAGAAGCGTGGAAGCACTTTGATCGAGTGTATCCAGATTTTGCTTTAGATCTGCGAAATGTCAGGTTGGGACTATCTTCTGACGGTTTTACTCCTTTTGGTCTTTCGGGATCCCAGTATTCGTGCTGGCCTGTGATTGTTACTCCGTATAACCTACCGCCTTGGATGTGCATGAAGACTCAGTATATGTTTCTAACCGTTATAATTCCTGGTCCGAACAATCCCAAGAGGAACATTGACGTGTACTTACAGCCTTTGATAGATGAGTTGAATCAGTTATGGGAAGTAGGCGCTAACACGTACGATGTTTCCAGGAAGCAGAATTTTCAAATGAAGGCAACCCTTATGTGGACCATCAACAACTTTTCGGCCTATGGAATGTTATCTGGATGGAGCACTCATGGCCGTCTCTCATGTCCGTATTGCATGGACCGTAGTAAGGCTTTTCGCTTGAAACACGACGGAAAGCCGTGCTTCTTTGATTGTCATCGGCAATTTCTGCCAAAAGATCATCCGTTCAGAAGGAACATGAATGCTTTTCGTGCCGGCGTTGTAGAGAAGGGTGATCCACCGCCAAGGTGGTGCGGAGACACGATATGGGAGGAGGTTAAAGATTTTCCAAGTGCTATCGAATATCCTACAACTGGATACAAGTGCGATGGATTTGGTAGAGTTCATAACTGGACAAAGAGGAGCATATTCTGGGATCTGCCATACTGGAGTACCAATCTGATCAGACATAATCTTGATGTCATGCATATTGAAAAGAATTTGTTTGATAACATAATTAATACTGTGATGGACGTAAAAGAAAAAACGAAAGACAATCCCAAGGCCAGGTTGGACTTAAAAGAAATATGCAAACGCCCTGCGTTGCATTTGATACAGCAGAATGGAAAACAGTTCCTTCCGAAGTCAATTTTCTCGCTGGACAAGGAGGATAAAGTGAGACTTTGTCGGCGGATCCAGGGCCTAAAATTTCCAGACGGATATGTGTCAAATCTGAGAAGATGTGTCGATCCGAAGGAAAACAAATTGACGGGTATGAAGAGCCACGATTGTCACGTATTCATGGAGAGGTTAATTCCGATTGCATTTCGGGAATTCTTACCGCAGGCAGTTTGGGATCCATTGACGGAGCTTAGCATATTCTTCAGGGATCTTTGTTCTAAGAAATTGCTCGTTGATCGTCTAGAAAAGCAAGAGAAGGACATTGCGGTAACACTATGCAAGCTAGAGAGGGTGTTTCCTCCTGGATTCTTCTACTCTATGGAGCATTTGCCGATTCATCTATCCTATGAGGCACGTGTTGGTGGACCTATCGAATATCGATGGATGTACCCGTTCGAGCGACATTTGAATCACCTAAAAAGAAAGGTGAAAAATAAGGCACGGGTCGAGGGTTCTATTTGTGAAGCCTATGTTCTCGAGGAGATTACAAACTTTTGTTCGATGTATTTCAAGCCTCATGTTGCAACTAATAGAACGAGAGCTTCCAGAAACGACGAGGGAGATCATGAAAGTAATGATACAATACTGAAGGTATTCAATGCTCCAGGAAAGCCATCGGGTAAGATAAAAAAGAGATATCTGAACGATGATGAGCTAAGGGCTGCTCAGGTGTATGTATTACTCAACTGCGACGAGGAGGAAGTAGAGAAACTGGAGGGGTAAGTAATTAATACGTCTATATTATTTTAATAGTGTTAATTATTATACTATTACATTAATTGAACGATGTTGTTTTCAGCATATTTAATGATGATGTGAGGTCGGGTAGGCCACACATAACAGAAGAAGAACTAGAACAAGAACTCTGTAATTTTCTATCATGGTTGAGTGCATATGTAAGACTTGAGAACTCTGTAATTACCTTTTTGTATATGCACTTGATTGAGAATGAGCTTAATTGCTTCTTTCGTGGTATTTAGGTCGATCGTCCATACGCAAGACTTAAGAATGAGTCTATTAGAACGCTAGCTAAGGGACCAATTTATGCTGCAAAAATATGGCCAAGCTACTGTGTTAATGGATTTAGGTTCAAGTCAACAACTTGCCCGATCAGAGACAACTTTGTGGATCTCGATTCCACCAAAAACAGCTGTTTGTGTATCAGATCTTCGAACTACAAAGATGTTGATGCGGGCAACGATTTCTATGGCGTATTATGGGAGATCGTGGAGCTGACATATAGTTATGGAATAGAGCCTGCTAAGATTATGTTATTCAGGTGTGATTGGTTCGATCCGATTGAAGGTCAAGGTTGGAAAGTAGATAAGCACGGTCTTGTTGATATAAACTATCGGCGTCGATATCAACCCTATGAACCATTTGTCCTATCAAGTCAGGCTCAGCTCGTGTACTTCACAAGTTATCCTAAACGGGGAACAACAAGGTCGGACTGGTGGGCAGTATGCAAGACCAAAGCTAGAAATACTTTTGAGGTTGACGATATAGCTTATCAACAGGATGAACTACCTCTTGTAACAAATATTATAGAAGTGGACACGACGGAAGTTCCCTATTACACATCTAATTGTGTAGAAGAAGTAGAATTATCTGAAGAGGAAGATGCAGATGAAAGTGAAGATGTAGAGGAGGAAGAAGAAGAAGAAGAAGAAGAAGTAGATGAGCTAAACGAACTAGAAGAATTTTCAGAAGAGGATTAAATCTGTACGTTTGTTTTATCATCATATTTGACACTTTAGTGACACTTCTATCATATAAATCTATGACACTTCAGTGACACTTTATTGACACTTTTATTGACACTTTAGTGACACTTTTTGACTATGATATTTTTCAAAAATCTGTGATGTCTATCATATAAATATGTTTTTTGTTTTATTGTCATATGTTTTATTGTCAGGTATGACTAGACCATCTGGACGACGCGGAGGATTATATATTAGGCAGCCCCGTCAGCCTCGGGCTGGGGATGGAGAGGGCAGTTCCGTACCCTCATCCTCATCTCCGAGTACGCCAGTGTACCGTTCTGTTCCCGGTCCATTACCGGGACAGGCTAGTTCTAGCAGGTTGGCGACTCCTCCCTCGTCGTCCAGCCTTCCTGATCCCGCGTCCAGCATCCCTGATCCCGCGTCCAGCATTGCTACTATCGACGGCTCTATGGAGGGAGCCCACGCCGATCATATGGAGGACGACGATCAGACTGATCCTGCCCAGGCAGGAGGTGAGAGCGACCCTCCATGCGCTCCCCCGGGCGAGACGCGTATGGAGATTTGAAGGACGGGCCTATGAAGTAAGTTAATTAATTATTATATATTTCTCAAATGATTATATGTACATATATATTCATGAAAAATTATTATTGTATAGATATCGGCCTTCTGCAGTACAGAGACAGCTGGGGACATTTGTGAGGCAGAACTATGGTGGGCCTTGGCTCAACTACTCAGATGCTCCCGCAGATAGGAAGGCCTTTTGGTTCGCCCACTTCAAGGTAAAAAATTTGCTTATTTTTAAATTTTAATAATCATTTGTGTATATTATACAACTTTTGTATTTTACTTCTTGTAGAGGACCTATTTCTATCCACCACACCGGGCGGCGAGGATCGAGGGCCAATTTCCTGCCGTCATAGCCAAGCTCATCCGTGATGCGATCGACGACCAGAAGCGTCGTGATCGCGCCGGACGTCCGATCCAGGGTTGGATTACGCCAGAGCAGTGGACTGCGATGAAGGCTAGATTCAGCGAGCGCCAGTACCAGGAGCGGTCTGAGAAGGCCAAGGTGGTGCGGTCGAGCGCCGGTAAGTGGTGTGGTGGCTCCATTCCGATGACGGAGCATTTTTGTCGTCTTGTACGTTTTCTATGACGGACATTAATTTATATATAGTTCGATATAATGTTTAATACTAATAATAGATAATATATTTTAACAGGTAAAGAAGGGTGAGGACCCGAACATGGTGACCGTCTTCCTGGTCACCCATCGGAGGGCTGGGGACTTCATTGACGAGAGGGCGACGCAGGCATATGTACGTTCTATTCAACTAATATTAACTGACTATAATTTTGAAAACAGGAAAATAGATATCAATATAGACTTTAGTAAACACTTACACGTTAGCAAACATGTTCTAGGCCGAGTTTGTTCGGCTACAGAAGGAGGCGGCTGCTACTGCTGCTGCTGCTAGTGCGCAAGCAGAGGGAGGGGCTGGTACTTCCTCCCAGCCGCCTGCAGAGCCATCGCCGGACGAGCTCTGGATGACCGCCGTTGGCGGTCTTCAGAAGGGTACGTACTACGGTACGGGATCCTACGACGCGTATTTGGCTTCGGAGTCATCCCGGGCCCCCTCTGTCAGTGCGCAGTCTCCGGCTACGCAGACGTCATCACGAGCTGAGGATGTTCGTCGTCAGATCGAGGAGCTGCGTCGCGAGTTGCAGCAGCAGATTTCTGATGCGGTCGAGCGACGATCCGACCCTCCGATCGTCACCGGACGATTTGATGCGGTCGAGCGCAGTATACAGGAGCTGATGAGTCTGCATCAGGCTGCAGCTGCCAACTTGCAGACGCTCACTGAGTCTACGTAGCGCACGGAGCGTAGACAGGTCGAGCTGGATGGATCGCAGAGGAGCCTTTCTCTCTCACTCGCTCAGTATACTGAGAAGGTGGTGAGTGCCCTTGCTGCGCATGGTGAGCGACTGCGAGAGCTAGAGCAGGTACGTCCTTCGGGTCTATGACGGCGCCGACTCCAGATACTGTACTGCCTCCGGCGCCGACTCCAGACATTGTACTGCCTCCTACTGCCCCTACGGTACAGCTCACCCAGGAGCAGTATGACTACATTCTATCCCAGTTGCGCGGCAGGGGTCCGCAGTGATTTTATTGGTTTTTTTATGACTTGTATGTATTGGCCCTATGGGCAAATTGTTTATTCATACACTGTTGTTTATACACTTGGTGGGAGACTTTTTATCATCTTTCATTTTTATTTGACTCTATTGGATGTTTGTGAGGATGTGTGTCTGTGATATTTACTTTGCACTGCCTCCTATTTTTATTGTGATATTTACTTTGTGATATCTGCGACGGGATGACAAATATACCTACGCTGGGTTATAAGCGATGATCTGATATACAAAGGAGATGCTGCCGAAATTTTAAAAAAATATATTGTGTATTTTTGTTATGATGTGTGTCTGTGTTTACAGTGAATGTGAAATACAGTGTTCGGAACCATCGACAGTTTCGATTACTGTTGTATGTTTTATCTTGGATAGAAATAGCAACAGTTCAGGGTGCACTTCTGAGAGCTTCATTTTCACGTCCTTCACTTTCTCGGACGTCGTAAAGGTTCCCGAGAAGGTGAAGGACGTGAAGAGGAAGCTCTGAGAAGTGCACCCTGAACTGTTGCTCTTTCTATCAAAGATAAAACATACAACAGTAAGCGAAACTGTCGATGGTTCGAACACTGCACTTCACACACACTGTAAACACAGACACACAGCATAACAAAAATATCAATTATATTTTTTAAATTTTTTTTTTATATTAGCGACGGATAGCGACGTTCTGCGACGTACTGCGACGTCACACAGACGTCGCTATACGTCGCTAACTAGCGACGTTACGTCGCTCGACGTCGCTAATATACGTCGCTACGTTGCCCACGTGGCCACGTGGATGCCATGCCTCGTCATAATTTATAAACTTTTGAAGCGTCGCTAGTGGTCGCTTTACGTCGCAATATTGGCGACGTACTTATACGTCGCTATCTGTCGCTCATTTTGCGACGTCTAGCGACAATTAACTACGCGTCGCAAATAGCGACGTTTGGCGACTAAATTGCCATCTGCGACTTGCCTATAGGCGACGTAGGTTTTTCGTCGCTAAATACGTCGCAAATCATTGTTAGCGACGTATTTCCTGTATTTAGCGACGTCTCCTGACGTCGCTAATCTGGGTTATTTTAGTAGTGCAGAATGACTTTAGGATCTCATGTATAATCTTCCATTGTTGGTGTGCTTATTCTAGCGGTACCGATATACTGTGACAACCAGGCGAACACAACGGTGGCATCAAATGATCTCTTCAATGGCAAAAAATGGACAGTATAAATAAGGGACAGGGTGGTGAATGATCATATAAAAAGAGAGTCATTATCGTAGTTGATCTTTGGAGCCAGAAGAATCAGGTGGATCCATTCACCAAAGGTCTACAACGCCAACTGGTAGAGGACACATCAAAAAAATTAGCTTGAAGATATTCTGATATTGTGTTTTTGTAATCCTACCATTAAGTTTTATGCTATTAGTTCAAAGAAAAATCTACTAGCATCTAGATTTTGGTTCAAGGGAGGACCATTGACTGGAGAACATCAGGAACAGTAGGTAGTCCTTTGAGACATTGAGGGATTACGGACAGAGAACCACTGTTGTCTACTATGTGTTCTTTGTATATAATAGGTCCTATGAAAGGATGGCTTAGATAACTTAATGGGTTCTCGGGCATTTTGATTGTTCAACGTTCTTTACAAGAAGCATGGGTAGCGCAGCACTACAAAGGAGCGTAGTACCCCATACTACAATAGGGTAATGCCACGCGAGGTACCTCAAGAGGGTAAAGCCTCAGCTTAATGTCTTGTCACAATGACGTAGCACCTCACATATGTAGGTAGCCTAATGTTGTAGAATAAAGAGTAGTAGGCAACACTACAAAGGGGCCGTTGACCTCATGTTACAGTGGTCTGATACCACCAAGAGGCACCTAGAGTAGGTAATGCCTCGGCTACATCAGCCATGTCACAGTGACCTAACACCACAAGGAAACGCAAGACTTTATGCTGGGTAGCATGGCACTACAAAGAGGCTAGGATCGCATGCTACAGTGGCATGACACCACAATTGGGAGTATCCTCGACTTTGGGCCATGTCATAGCGGCATAGCACCGCAAGAAAGTGCAAGGCTTCTGTCATGACTATTTAAAAGAACTCACCTAGAGTATATGGAAAAAGACCCAGACTAACTCTTGAGGGTAAGCTTGTGGACACCCAATATAGAACAACTGACCTTTAATGTGCAATCGGAAGCATGGTTGATGTCATTGTGTGAGTGAAAAGAATTGCAGCTATGGTGCAGAATTCAAGGCTTAGTCCATTCTTGTATCACACTATTATTTGACCCATGCGAGAAGATTCAAGTCGAGGCGATATCTATCATAATGCAAGATGGGCAGTTACTGTGGGGAACGCTCAAACCATATATATTGAGATATGTGGGGGATTATTAGTATTTTTGCCTTTAGTCTAGGAAAGATAGTCCCACATTGGCTACACTAAATGATGAGTATCTCAATATAATACTTTACCTGTGTTGAGATATACACATGGGGTGTGGTGGGGGCACATGTGGGTGCCATGTTTTCCTAAGAGGAAAGCATTTACACTTTTTGTCATGCTCATGGGATAATTTCCTTTGGGGCTTAGTGTCACGCCCCAGAACCAGAATACTGAAGAGCGGGGGTGCACATAGCCAGCTACGTATATCGAAATGGCATCCACCTCGCTATACGGTCACGGCTGTCTAGATATAAGGGTTTACTACAAGCCAACAGTCTCTTAAGGTCAAGCCTATTGTCTCAATCTTAAGCAAGTAATATAATCACAAGATGTTTGACCACCAAATATACAATAAAAGGCGTCCCAAATATTACATATCAGCTGATCATGAAGCTAGTCGTACAAAATTGCTAGGACTAGCAAGAGTTAAGTCATACATGATCAACCCTAGGATTTGTTAATCATGTTTACAGCCCGTAGGCAGACAGTAAGTAAAGTGCATCGAGCTAACAGGTGCTCGTCGGCCAAACGCCTCAAAAGAATAAATTTACAATAGAGTGAGCGAAACAAAATAGAAAACCCACTCGTAGCCTGGGTTTCTTCTAGTTGCCACCATCGGGCTGGAGGTTTGGTAGATCCTCGGATGCTGCTCCAAAATCTGGCCACACAAAACCAGCTGGGTCAAACCCCAGAAAGAGCAAGTGCCACAAAGGAGGCCACAAAATAAGAACAAAAGCCAGCATATCAGAACATAAGAAAATAATTACATAATAAAGACAATTATTAAGAAGAAACCTGGCAGGTGATATACGATGAGATAACCATGGGACTCTTCAGATAACCAGGTTACAACCCGTAAACCAAACAAGGACCGGGGTTGTAACCCTTCGTCTGAACGGAACTTGGTTTCTCCCACCATTTATCGGCGAGATAAAGTACAAGAAATCTGGACCTGTAATTAATCATGATTAAGGTAAAGCACGAGTAGTCATGTCATGTCATAACCTTGTACAGGATCAGGACAGGACAAGCGGGACTAGACTCCATCCAATCAATCACGGCCAAGCAGGTACTACGGCTTACTACTTAACTAGTTAGGATTATCACAAGCCTAATTACTAACAAGATGCAAGTGAGAATTTCCCAGTCCCAAGCCCTGCAGACTATCCAGTTATCCTTCTGCGGGTTGAGAGTTATAGGTGGGTACATCGCCCGGGAGACAAATGTACCCTTAGGTGACTTAGAGGGTGCAACACGCGACGGTGTGCTGGAAATGTGCTCTACTCGTCGGCAAGCTACAAATCCAATTAAGAGCGCCCAGATAACAAGATTGCCTGTGACTGGAAATTCTCCATGAACTACACTTTGATCTAGTCATTAGCCTGATCCATATTCAGTGTGAATCCCTGACCGTGGGAACCAGGGAGTCACGTCCTAGACATGATGCAAGACAAGACAAGTGGATTGCACAAGCAAGCAAGCAGGAACACCCACGGTGTCAAGTTGATTATACAAGTCAAGTTAGCCGTCGCAACAGCATCAAGTCAAGTCAGGATTACAAGTTACAAGTTACAAGTCAAGTCAGGTACAAGTCAAGAGTGCGCCGCCACGGGCCACTATCAAGTTATCAAGTATCAAGATTAATCATGTCAAGGTACTTGTCAGGAGTGCGCCACGACGGGCCACTATCAGGTCAGGTTGGTCATGTCAGGAGTGCACCACTACGGGTCACTGCCGTGTTATGCTAGTTCCTTGTCATACCATGTCATGTACAATAGTCATTCCAAACATATTAAGTAAAATCAAGCTCATGACAAAAGGCGTAAGGATATAAAATGGGCATAAAATATCTAATAAAATATCAATATACAGGGCTATGGAAGAGCCAAGCTTAGAGAAATAAAACCCAAACTCCAAGAGCCAATGGATTGCGCAAGGGGTCAGGGAGTTGGATTGCGCAGGTGTCAGCTGCGCAGGGTGCCAAGTGTGCAGGGGCACAGGGCACATGAACAGACTGTGCAGGAGTGAACTGCGCAGGGGTGGATTGCGCAGGAGCAGACTGTGCAGGAGTGAACTGCGCATGGATGGATTGCGCAGAGGTGGATTGCGCAAGGGTGGATTGCGCAAGGGTGGCTTGCGCCAGCGCAATCCAGCGCAGCGCAAAGCACTGGCTGAGGTCATGCGCAATCGGCCCTGCGCTAAAGAGCACAGGCCGGGGGTGCGCAACCGGCCATGCGCTAAAGAGCGCAAGGCAGAGGGATGTTCTTCCTGGCCAGAGCAGGTCCAAGAACACCAAGAACTTCAATTCTTCATAACTTTGTCAAATCAAAACCAAATCTAGATTTTCAAAGTTCTAACTTGAGTAAAATCGAATTCTCTTCCACATGGAAGCATCAAAACATGCAAAAATCGAAGTTTAATAGATCAAAACCAAGGATTTTCGAAAATGGTTAAAACCTAGATCTAGAAAATGAAAGCTCCAAATCACAAAATGTCAAGTTCTAAAGTTAATCTCCATGGCCTAATCTAGCTAATGGACAAATAAAAAGTGGTGCTTATTTGATGGCAAGGTGCACTTGCCTATGGGTGTTGGTGAGTTGTGTAGAGGAAGGAAGAAGAAGGAGATGGAGAAGTAAATGAAAAATAAAGAGGAGAGAGAAATGTTAGGTGGGATTTAATGGAGGTGGGTTGTGTTGTGTTGAGGGTGGAGTGTAGGTTAAAGTGCTCCTCTCATGATAAACCAACCCAAACCAAACCCTCTCCACAAAATAAAACCAAGCCAAGTCAAAACCCACTTTACGAGAAAACCTAAAATCTGCAAGTCAAGCCAGAAATACAATTACATGCCAGAATCTGAGAAAATAAAATACAGGTCCATGATACATGCAGGCTTAACCAAAAATACGTATTCAGAATATGGGTGTTACAACTCTACCCACCTTAAAAGAATTCCGTCCTCAGAATTTAATCAAGGAGTTAGAGAGACAAGGACAAGTCATACTATTCACATGCAAGCTATACTAAGCAGTCAATCAAACAATCACGCATGCAAGCAAGGACGGAAGGCATAAGGCATAAGGAAGACATTATACCTTATGAGTCAAACAGGTAGGGATATCGCGATCGGATGTCATCCTCACGCTCCCACGTTTGACTCTTCCAAGGAGCGATGAACTCAAGCAACAGGAACTAAACTGATAGTCTTGCGCTTGAGGTCTCTTTCCTTGGTCAAACAGGGACACAGGCCTCTCCTCATACGAAAAGGTTAGTACCAATAGCCGTTTTCGAATGATCTAGGACATGGCTCGGGCCCGGGATATACCGTTGTAATTAGGACACATGAAACAATGACACATGTCCCGCATAACAATGGCAGAAAGCAAGACAATAGGACACAGATACCTCTTTGCCGAGTCGGGATCTGGGCCTGGGCCTGGGCGAACTGCTGAGGCCTCTGTTGCTGGAAGACTTGAGCCTGAGGCGGCAATGGCCTCGGAGGCTGGTACTGCTGCTGAAACACTTGGGCCTGAGGCGGCAATGGCCTCGACAATGGATACTGCTATTGCTGCTGTACTGGTGCTGGTGCTGGTCCTCTTACCGAAGGACTAGTCTGGGCCGACGAGGAGGGACCGGCTCTATTCGGACAGGACCCTATCATGTGGTCCGGTGCTCCACAAGCCAAGCACAATCCCTGTGCTCTGCGATACTCCGAAATAACGTGCCCTGGCTTTCCACAATGAGTGCAGCCCATTGCGGAAGACTGCTTCTGCTTCTGTTGCTGAGGGAACGTGATCGACGTCACTAAGGCCGTCTGCCTCGGAGTTCTAATTGTCAAGGCCCTGACTCCTGGGGCTGGTGCTGTCGACTGGGTCATCTGGCCGTGAGATCGCTTCCGACCTCCAGTCCTGTCTACGATCCTGTGGAGGTATACTCGTGCCTCCTGGCTGCCCTCAACACTGCATCAAAAGTCTGATGTTCAAACTGTTCCACTGCTAACAAAATCTCAAGGTGGAGCCCTTGTTGGAACCGCTGGGCTCTATCAAACTCGATCGCCACCAAAGTGGGAGCAAACCGACTAAGCCTGGAGAACTCGGCCGTATATCCATCGACCGTCCTGCCTCCTTGCTTCAGATTGGTAAACTTGGTCTGTAGATCGTACCGAGCCACCACATCGAAGTACTTGGTCTGGAATCTCTCTCTGAATAGTGCCCATGGAATTGGGGCCACTAATCCCATGGCCTGTGCTGCCCACTAGCTGCGAACAAGATCCAATAACTGTAAACGCACCACGGCCACCTTCTCGTCCTCCGGGGTCTTGGCTGCCTCTAGAATGACTTCAGTATCCTGGAGCCATGCATCAGCAGCAATAGCATCTTCGCTGCCGTCGAAGAATGGAGGGTTCAGACGCTTGAAATTGTTCGCTGCACTATTCCTTGGATGACCGCCTCTGTTCAGAGCATCTTCCACTGCCTGGTGCAAGGCATCTCCTCGGCGATCTTGGGAAGCTAACAATGATCTGATGAGACCCACCAAAGTGCCATCATCAGGCTCTGCAGACTGGACTGGCTGAACTGGCGGCTCTCCTCCAGTAGGTACGACTCGGAAGGCTACTCCGGAGTGTTGGGCTTGATCTCCGGGCTGCTGATCCACGGGAGGTGCTCCACCTTACTGATCGGCGGGGTCAGGTACAGTGCTGCTGAAGAAGACGACACAGAAAAAACAATAAGGAAGGACCAGGACAGATCAATGATACAAGCAATGTGATCAGGTCGAGATTCTCAAGGATTTGAAGATACGAGCAGAGATCAAGGACGAATATTGATTGAGACATCTATTCGGTAAACCCTCACATTTCTTGAATGCCAAGACCTGCATGGGCCACCACTTAAACCATGTCACACCCCAGAACCAGAATACTGAAGAGCGGGGGTGCACATAACCAGCTACGTATATCGAAATGGCATCCACCTCGCTATACGGTCACGGCTGTCTGGATATGAGGGTTTACTACAAGCCAACAGTCTCTTAAGGTCAAGCCTATTGTCTCAATCTTAAGCAAGTAATATAATCACAAGATGTTTGACCACCAAATATACAATAAAAGGCGTCCCAAATATTACATATCAGCTGATCATGAAGCTAGTCGTACAAAATTGCTAGGACTAGCAAGAGTTAAGTCATACATGATCAACCCTAGGATTTGTTAATCATGTTTACAGCCCGTAGGCAGACAGTAAGTAAAGTATATCGAGCTAACAGGTGCTCGTCGGCTAAACACCTCAAAAGAATAAATTTACAATAGAGTGAGCGAAACAAAATAGAAAACCCACTCGTAGCCCAGGTTTCTTCTAGTTGCCACCATCGGGCTGGAGGTTCGGTAGATCCTCGGGTGCTGCTCCAAAATCTGGCCACACAAAACCAGCTGGGTCAAACCCCAGAAAGAGCAAGTGCCACAAAGGAGGCCACAAAATAAGAACAAAAGCCAGCATATCAGAACATAAGAAAATAATTACATAATAAAGACAATTATTAAGAAGAAACCTGGCAGGTGATATACGATGAGATAACCATGGGACTCTTCAGATAACCAGGTTACAACCCGTAAACCAAACAAGGACCGGGGTTGTAACCCTTCGTCTGAACGGAACTTGGTTTCTCCCACCATTTATCGGCGAGATAAAGTACAAGAAATCTGGACCTGTAATTAATCATGATTAAGGTAAAGCACGAGTAGTCATGTCATGTCATAACCTTGTACAGGATCAGGACAGGACAAGCGGGACTAGACTCCATCCAATCAATCACGGCCAAGCAAGTACTACGGCTTACTACTTAACTAGCTAGAATTATCACAAGCCTAATTACTAACAAGATGCAAGTGAGAATTTCCCAGTCCCAAGCCCTGCAGACTATCCAGTTATCCTTCTGCGGGTTGAGAGTTATAGGTGGGTACATCGCCCGGGAGACAAATGTACCCTTAGGTGACTTAGAGGGTGCAACACGCGACGGTGTGCTCTAGAAATGTGCTCTACTCGTCGGCAAGCTACAAGTCCAATTAAGAGCGCCCAGATAACAAGATTGCCTGTGACTGAAAATTCTCCATGAACTACACTTTGATCTAGTCATTAGCCTGATCCATATTCAGTGTGAATCCCTGACCGTGGGAACCAGGGAGTCATGTCCTAGACATGATGCAAGACAAGACAAGTGGATTGCACAAGCAAGCAAGTAGGAACACCCACGGTGTCAAGTTGATTATACAAGTCAAGTTAGCCGTCATAACAGCATCAAGTCAAGTCAGGATTACAAGTTACAAGTTATAAGTTACAAGTCAAGTCAGGTACAAGTCAAGAGTGCGCCGCCACGGGCCACTATCAAGTTATCAAGTATCAAGATTAATCATGTCAAGGTACTTGTCAGGAGTGTGCCACGACGGGCCACTATCAGGTCAGGTTGGTCATGTCAGGAGTGCACCACTACGGGTCACTGCCGTGTTATGCTAGTTCCTTGTCATACCATGCCATGTACAATAGTCATTCCAAACATATTAAGTAAAATCAAGCTCATGACAAAAGGCGTAATGATATAAAATGGGCGTAAAATATCTAATAAAATATTAATATACAGGGCTATGGAAGATCCAAGCTTAGAGAAATAAAACCAAAACTCTAAGAGCCAATGGATTGCGCAAGGGATCAGGGAGTTGGATTGTGCAGGTGTCAGCTGCGCAGGGTGCCAAGTGCGCAGGGGCACTGGGCGCATGAACAGACTGCACAGGAGTGAACTGTGCAGGGGTAGATTGCGCAGGAGCAGACTGCGCAGGAGTGAACTGCGCATGGGTGGATTGCGCAAAGGTGGATTGCGCAAGGTTGGATTGCGCAAGGGTGGCTTGCGCCAGCACAATCCAGCGCAGCGCAAAGCACTGGCTGAGGTCATGCGCAATCGGCCCTGCGCTAAAGAGCACAGGCCGAGGGTGCGCAACCGGCCATGCGCTAAAGAGCGCAAGGCAGAGGGATGTTCTTCCTGGCCGAGAGCAGGTCCAAGAACACCAAGAACTTCAATTCTTCATAACTTTGTCAAATCAAAACCAAATCTAGATTTTCAAAGTTCTAACTAGAGTAAAATCGAATTCTCTTCCACATGGAAGCTGCAAAAATCGAAGTTTAATAGATCAAAACCAAGGATTTTCGAAAATGGTTAAAACCTAGATCTAGAAAATGAAAGCTCCAAATCACAAAATGTCAAGTTCTAAAGTTAATCTCCATGACCTAATCTAGCTAATGGACAAATAAAAAGTGGTGCTTATTTGATGGCAAGGTGCACTTGCCTATGGGTGTTGGTGAGTTGTGTAGAGGAAGGAAGAAGAAGGAGATGGAGAAGTAAATGAAAAATAAAGAGGAGAGAGAAAAGTTAGGTGGGATTTAATGGAGGTGGGTTGTGTTGTGTTGAGGGTGGAGTGTAGGTTAAAGTGCTCCTCTCATGATAAACCAACCCAAACCAAACCCTCTCCACAAAATAAAACCAAGCCAAGTCAAAACCCACTTTACGAGAAAACCCAAAATCTGCAAGTCAAGCCAGAAATACAATTACAGGCCAGAATCTGAGAAAATACAATACAGGTCCATGATACATGCAGGCTTAACCATAAATACGTATTCAGAATATGGGTGTTACACTTAGCAACTCCTACTCAGGCTCAAGTGCGCAAAGTGGCGCATTGTTGGCTTATGTGCACAAGAGCACATGCAACTGCACTGTTGCGTGCATAAGCACAGACAGTTTGGTTAGCGCACCTTTCAGCTGATTGCAGGATTTGTACGGTTATGGAAAGATTGGATAAATTATTCAGATCCTTTTTTGTTGGATTTAAATTTAACTCATTCTTATCTTTCCGTAATTGATTGGCGGCCAGGATTAGGGTTAGGATTCTGCCCAATTCTATAAATAATCTCTTGGTGCCTCCTTTGAGGACTATATAACTTCGTAATTGAGAGACGAAGAGAGTTCTTTTATTATTGCCATTGGAGTCTAGAGGAGTTCATGTGAGTCCAGAAAGGAGGTGACAATGAGCGTTCCAGAAGTTCCTATATGAACTTGCTTGTTCATGGGAGCAGATCACGTCGGAAAGAATCTTGCTTTGAGCAACGGTGATCTTTATAACCCCAGCAAGAGTTGTGTTTTCTTCTTCCTTCTCTCTTTCTTTTGAAGTATTAAAATATGTTCTGTCTGTATGCAAATGCGATTGCAAGGAAGAACGAGAAGTAGTTTCTGTCAATTTATAACAGAGTTGTAATCAGAAGATTATAGTTGCCCCTACAACAGCTTTAGGTTATTTAGAGAGCAACCCTGTTTGTACGAATCTACGAAGTCTTAAAACTCAAAACATAAAAGCAAACTTGTTTGTGTGAGTTCTCTATTCCTGATCATTTTGTCATCTAAGATCTGTTTCGAGAAGACCAATATCTTTGGGGAGATGCCATACTAACATCCACATATTTGATAAATCAATTTCCTTCTAGAATTGTAAAATTTCATATTCCATTAGTTGTCTTTCAAAGCAAACTGTTTTTACCACTCTTGCATGTCAGCCTACTTGTCGATAATTTTTTTTGGATGTCTTGTGGTTGTTCATGAAAAAATCGTAGCAAACTGGTCCCGAGCAAGAAAATGTTTTGGGGGTATATCCCAACTTAAAATTGTTTTAAGTGTTTTGACCCAGTTTAAAAAAAATATTTGTAACAGTCGATGCTGCATGTTTTGAAATAAATCCTTTTTTAATGCTCATCTTCAGGGAGAGAATGAATGTGAAGATCCAGGTTAGAATTTAAAGGAATTACAAATCGATTCTGTTATAAATGAAACCAAGCATGTGTTGAATGAAAATTTGGTTTTAAATCTAATCGAAAATCTGGGTGTACATCAAAATCCAAACCAACTAGATAATTTTGAAGCAATTTTGAACTAAAATTTGAATATTTTAAGGGAAAAGAAGCGGAACAATCTATAATGTCGCAACATAAGATTGATTATTCAAAAAGAAGACTTAATGTGAACATAGACAAGATATTTTCTGTCATGTGCAGACAGTATTTTTGGATAGAGAAATGATAGAAGAGATGCACATACGACAGCCAGATAGATTTGTCGTTCAGAGTCTTGAAGACAAAGTCTGGAAGTTGGTGAATTCTATGTACAGTATGAATTACGCTCCTAATATATGGCTCGAGGAGTTTGACTAGGTTACTAGGTCGAAAGGCTACATGGTCAGTATAACTCCCAAATTTTACTTGGTAAATTCGAGATTTTTTCTAATTTTTCTTTGGATTTTAGATTTTTTTCTTACGGAAGCCTAACCTCGATTTGATAAATTGAGAAATATAAATTTTTACTATTAATGAAATTTTTAGTACTGATTCTTGTGAAATTCTAAATGATTGATTTTAGAATTTATTGTTGTTTTCATACTGTAAGAATGTAATCTTTTGATTTAGTAGGAGAGGATTAGCTAATTAATTATTTTTGTAATTAAAATAAATGTGTGACAGCTAGTAGTAGAATATTTATTAACTAACTTTTGTAATAAGGAAAATCTGTTTTAAATCCTATTGGAGAAAAATTGAATTTGAAATTCTTTTGAAAATCTGTTGGTGCCTTTTTATTTGAAAATCTGTTAACATGGAAAAGCTGTTTGGAATTTCGATTTGGTAACTCCTATTGGTTTTCGAATTGGTGACTACTATTGGTTGAAACATTTTGATATTTGATTTTTTTTGGAAAGCAATTTTGAAGGTTTGAATTAATTTGAAATTCTGTTACAACCTATCTTTCTATGCCCCCAGATCTGTTTATTATTACTGCTACTGCCATTCTAATTACCCCTAGATCTACAGTTATTTACCTACACTGCCACGAATTACTACACTATAAATAATATTATATTATACACTTTACAATGCACTGACAGACACAGTACACCTCATATTTCTCTCTCAGCCACGTCATCACCTCTCTCTCTCTCTACAGTCTCTCATCTCTCTCTCTGTTCTCTCTCTCCTCTCACTGGAGTACACCACCGCCGCCGTTGCCGGAGAGCGCCACGCGTCTACGCCGGAGTTTGCCCCGACGTTCGAGTGTTCCCCCGCCATCAGCGCTGTCATCGGAAAGAGAGCCACCGCCTCGACTGTCGAGCTGTCACCTCGACTCTAGAGCTGCCGCCTCGAAGACCATGCCACCGCCAGAGAGACCCTCGATCCTCGTGCACCGCCATCAGTGCTCCTCGATCTAGGAGTCTCTCGAGCCGCGCGCTTCTGACGACCGTCGCCTCGGAGACCGTGCTGCCATCATTCTGTCGAGCTCGCCTCGACTACAGCGTTACCGCCATCAGTGCAGCGCGTCGAGCCCGAGGAGACCGCATCGGCTCTCGTGTGGAGTCTTCGAGAGCCGAGCCACCACCAGACTCGCCGAGCCACTACCGGAGCCGGAGTCTTCAGAGCCTCGCCGTCGGAGCTGCATCTCGCCGCCGCGCCGTGGATCGACTTCCTCTTCAGGCTGGTGAGTTTCCCTTCTCGAACCCTTCTTGTTCTTCATGGTTGCTGTCTAGATCTAGGGTTTGTGAGGACTGGGAAGGTGAGTGAAGGTGGAGATAGGGTTAGGGTTTCCTAACCTAGGGTTGTGGTCGGCCAGTGTAGAAGACGACCTAGAACTAAGGTTTTCGTCGGAGGATATTGTGAGATCTAGGGTTTCATTTTGGGGATCTAAGGTTTCGACTTAGATCTAGGGTTTTCCAGAAGAAGAAGAAGACTGGTAACAGAAATTTAGGGTTAGGGTTTGCTTGGCTGGAGGTTGAAGACGATGAGCTGGAAATTTAGGGTTAGGGTTTTCTGGCCAGAGGAAGAAGATGAGGAAGACGTTGAACTTTGGGTTAGGGTTCCTAACCTTGACTGGGAAGAAGAAGCCTGGAAGCTAGGGTTAGGCCATGGAGAAGATTGGTGTTAGGGTTAGGGTTTCCTCCATGGGTTACTTGCTGGGGGGAGAGAAGAGTTGGGACTGGGGTTACAGTGAGGAAGAAGTGGGCTTCTCTCGTCGGAGGAGGCGAGTTCTCTCGCCGGAGCAGATGGGGTCTCGTCGGAGAAGACGACGACACGTCAGCTCTTTCTCTCGACTCTCGGTGGATCCGGAAGACTCCAGAGGAATGAGAAGAGAGAGAATGGGAATGGGATATTTAGTTAAGATATTGGGCCGGGTCCCTGGGCCAGTGTCTGGGCTCGCAGTGCTGGGCTGATTTTAATTTAGAAATTTAGTTTTAATTCCTATTGTTAACAGAAGTTAAGGGCTGGAGTGGGCCAGTAGAGCGGGCTGAGGAGTTGGGCTGGGCTCTGGGCCAGGCCGGGTTGGGCTGAAGACTGGGCTAATGTATTAGTCTATTAATTTAGGAGGAAGAGGAATTAATTGTTAGGCTGGTATGTATACTTGTATAGTAGCCTAGTAGAAATAATATTTAGAGTAATAATGGTTATTTGCTTTATTTCTAAGAAGTTTTAAATAAATAATTAATTCTATAAAGATGCTTTATTATTTCATATATAAATTGTTAGCACATTTTTGTATTAAAAAATAAACTATTTTCCTAGGATTTTATTTACTTACTAGTATTCGAGTAATTGATATATAAAGTGTTTTATAAAACATAAATAATTTTCTTACAAAATATAGATTAAAAGTATTTCATTAATACCTATTTTGCCCAATTTATATACTTATGTTTCCAAAATATTGGTAAACTAATTTATGGTTAGATAGCCTTTTAACTAATTATCATTATTTTAAACATAAATGTTTTCCTTGCAAAACATAGTATTTTTCATCAAGCTATGGTATATGTACTTTCTAAAAATATAAATTGGTAGTATTTATAAATATTCTTCTAGTTATTTGATTATATTATTATATGTTCTAATTAACTAGTTAGCCTTAATTAGTTAAAGTATTTATTTCAAAACCCTAATAACTTGTACAAACATAACAGGTGATTCATTGCAACCATGCAGTACTACTCTCGTGCAACCAAACCGAGGCAAGTACACTGACTTGACTTGTACCTTGTTTTCTGTCTTACCTTCATGTGCCATATTCTCATATCTGACACGAATTACACACGATTGTCTTGTGTCATTGTTCATTGCTTGTGCGTCATTGTTCATTGCGGGATTGGGGGAAATATTAGCTTTTGTGTGACCACACCCAACATAGGTATTGAAGATAGCCTAATCGTACACGTCACGTACGATAAAGCCGTACCATATAGAATTGACTCATTGATTGATTGATTGATTGCTCCTAAGCCGGTCACACATTAGTTTTAATATTTCAAAATTGTCATAATTGCATATTGATTGTCGTGATTGATTGCCTTGTACATTGATAGCCGTGTTCATTGTCTAGCATTTTGATTGTCATCCATTGCCTGCAGTTTTACATTTCATTTCTGGTACTGCAGTTCAGTTTCATTTCATGTTCTAGTTTTCTGGTATTCTAGTTTCACCTTGTACTCTGGATCACAGATTACATTGTATATTGTCTAGTCAGGGTTGTACTTTGCTTTTTTCCTTATAGGATCGTTGCAGGTGAGTGGGAGATTGCATGGAGCTGGTGATTGCTTGGATTTTGCAGCTTTTTATTTATTTCAGTTTATTTTTCTGGAGATTGTATCTTAGAGATTCATTATTGTATATTATTTCTTTGGACCGGATTTGTCTCCGGCTGAGTTGTATTTTAAAACATTTGATGGATATTGGTGATTTCTGGGAACGTTATAAAAGCTGTGTTTTGGTTTACATTACATTGTGACTTTGAGTTTTCCTTAGCATTGTACAGCTTACTTCGTCGTGTCCAACGACGAAGGCTGGGCGTGTCCGACTCGTATCCGATTATTCGGGAGCGGGTCGTGACAGTCAGTGAGACTGTTACGCATGATTACATGAAGTTTGTTAATGATAGAGGAGTCATTGTTTGTCTCTATGTGGACGACATAATAATGTGTCACTAGAATAAAGATGTTCCTCATGTCCAAATTCAGTATAAAGGACATGGGAGATAAGGATGTCATCCTGGGGATTTAAATAATTTGGACGAAAGTTTTATCTTGCTCTGTCACATGCTTACTACGTGAAAAGTTGCTCACATGCAATGGATATCAGGATCTTTCAGGGATTGATACTCCTTACAAGTGTGATCAAATGCTGAAGCTAGATCCTGGAGAAGAGTGTGGCAGTTGGTGTACTCGAGCATCATCTGAAATTTAATGTCGGCTATAAGTACCACCAGACCTGACATAGATTTTGATGTAGGCATGCCGAGTCGGTTCACGGGCAAGCCAAGTGTTGATCTTTGGAAAGCTGTGAAGAGAGTAAATGGATATCTCTTAGGGACTAAGAAAGATGCACTACATCGTTTACCCTGCAAGGGTAGAAGGCTTCATTGATGCCAGTCGGTACTCAGAAGGAGAGAAAGAAGAGTCTATATCTTCTACATGGTTAATGCTGCTATATCAAGAAAGTTGAAGAAGTAGGCTGCTATATCGAGGAAGTCGAAGAAGCAGATCCATGGGCAGGCCGCTATATCGAGGAAGTTAAAGAAGCAGATCCATGGGTAGTACTACTATATCGAGGAAGTTGAAGAAGCGGACCTTTCTCTTACTATGGAATCTGAGTTCTGTCAGCTGCACCAGATGAAGCAAAATTGCTTCAAATATGAAGCAGAATGTCTTCGGAAGCTCGGGAATGTTCTTTCTGTGATTGGTGCATAAATACATGTGATGCCAATGTATTGCGACAATCGGACACGATCTTCCTGTGGTTGGTGTACAAATTCGGGTGATGCTGATGTATTACGACAACCATATGGCTACAGTAGTGGCATCGGATGATCTTTTTAATAGTAAGAAGAGGACTGTGCAACTAGGGCATAGGACACTTAATGAGCACATCAAGCATGGATTAGTACAGTGGACTGGCAAGAAAATGGACTTAATGGATCTCTAATATTATGTCTCTACAATCCTGCCATAAAGTTTTATGCTGATTGGTTCAAAGAAAAATCTACTAGTTATCTAGCTTTTGGTTCAAGGAAGGACCATTGACTAAAAGAATATCAGGAATATTGGACAATACTTTAGGATATTGTAGGGTCACGGACCCAGAACTACTTATCTCTAAAACTGTGTCTTTGTAATTCTACTATAAAGTTTTATACTATTAGTTCAAAGAAAAATCTACTAAGCATCTAGCTTTTACTTTAAAGAAAGATCATTGACTGGAAGACTATCAGGAACAGTAGATAAACCTTTGGAAATTATGGGGTTACGGACCCGGAACCGTTGTTGACAGTAGGTAATTCTTTAGGAAATACGAGGTTACGGACCAAGAATCACTGTTCTTGGACATTTGTGTTGTCCGACATGCTTTACAGGAAGTATGGGTAGCACAGCACTACAAAGAAGCGTAGTACTCTATGTTATAGTGGGGTAACACCACATGAGCCATCCAGTGAGGGTACAGCCTTATCTTCGGTTCAAGTCACAGCAGCGTAGCATCGCATATAGGAAAGTGGGCCTAATATTATAGAATAAAGAGTTGTAGGCAGCACTACAAAAAGGCTGGGCCTCATGTTACAGTGGTATGTCACCACATGAGGTACCTAGATAAGGTAAAGCCTCGGCGCTAGCCATGTCACGATGGCGTAACACCGCAAGGAAGCGAAAGGCTTCATGTAGGATAGTTTGGCACTACAAAGAGACTAGGCCTCATGCTACAGTGGTATGACATCACATGAGGCATTACCTTAACTTTGGGCCATGTCATAGCGACGTAGCACCGTAAGAAAGCAAAAGGTTTCATGTCAAGACTCTTTAACAGAATTCACCTAGAGTGTATGGATAGAGATGTAGGTCATCTCTTGAGGGAAACCTTGTAGACACCCAAGACACATACACTGAAACCAGGCTGGCATAGGGCCATTAATGTGCAGCCACAAGCATAGTTGATGTCATTATGTGAGTGAAAAGAATTGCAGTTATGGTGCAGAATTCAAGGCTTAGTCCATTCTTGTATTATGTTCTTATTTAATCCATGCGGAAAGATTCAAGTCGTATTGATGTCTATCATAGTGCATGATGGACAGTTACTGTGGAGAATAGTCAGTTCACATATATTGAGATATATAGGAGATTGTTGGTATTTTGCCTTTGGGCTAGTATAAAATAGTCCTACATCGGCAACACTACCAAGTGGGTATATCAATATATTGCTTTGCATATGTTGAGGTGTGCACATCGGGTGTGGTGGGGCACATGTGGGTGCCATGTAGGGGTCTTTACCTAGAAGGAAAAATGATTAAGTCCAACAAGGAAGCAAGTTACTTTTTTCGTTCGAACTCGGACATGGGCTCCAAGATGCCTCGTACATGCACGGGCGTGTTCGGGAGGTAGGCATGGACTGGCACATGACTATGCTAATTACGGGATGATTTAAAATATCAAACTCTATTTTAAATATTGGTATTTTAGTTCCACATTAGATAGGAGAAAAAGTGAAGTCTCACTCCACTCTATAAATAGATTCTCATGGCCTCCTTTATAAGATGCACCAAATAAGAAAGTAAAAGGAGCCCGTTGAGTCCAGGAAGCCCGTTTGAGTAACAAAAAGTTGACTAACGAGCGTTCCAGAAGTTTCTTGAGAACTTTCTGGTTCCTGGGAGCAAATCGCGGTGGAAAAATCTTGCTTTGAGATTGTTATTTTTGAAACATATCTAAATGGAATAACAGTCAGAGACAGAGACTTCAATATGCAAATAAATCTGCTTTCTGTTATGAATAGAACGATTAAAGACATAGACTCCAATGTGCAAATAAATTTGCTCTCTGTTCTGATATTATAGGATTTCTGAGACTTCCTGCAAATAAGTTTGCTCTCATAATTTCCTTAAGTTGGGACTTCAAAGATTTCTGCAAACGAGTTTGCTCTCCAAAGTGTTGAAACCCAGTTCAGGCACTTCTGGAGAGCAAACTCATTCGCAGGAATCTCCAAAATGTTGAAACTCAGTTCAGTTTGGAGAGTAAACTCGTTTGTAGGAATCTTCAAAGTCCTAACTTAAGGAAATTTGGAGAGCAAACTTGTTTACAGAAAGTCTATGAAGTCCTATAATATCAGAACAGAGAACAAATTTATTTACAAATTGAAGTCTCTGTCTCTTATTGTTCTATTCAGAACAGAGAGAAAATTTATTTGCATATTGAAGTCTCTGTCTCTGACTGTTCCTTCATATAGATCTGTTTCGAGAATAACAGTTAAATTGCTTAATGATTGAATTGTACAAACTGGATTGTCACTATAAAATACTATTAATTAGCAAATGATATTACCGACTGAAATAAAACATCGCTACTTAGCGACAGAATACCAACAGACTAGCTCTAATATTATAGTACAAAGTTACTTTGCTATTTCCGTCACCAGTTTGTCGCTATATACATACCAACTGATTAGCAACAGAAAAGTCCATAGCTGGCCACGAGTAAAAGTAGAACAGTAACCCTTTCTATCTCATTCTCAAAATTTTACCCAAACTTGATTTTCCTTCCAAACCCTCTGTGACCCGACCCAACTCCTTCAACCTTCCGGCAAACTCCTTCTCCTCCAAGAAGACCTGCCCCCTCCTCCGTCGCCTAGTCCTTTCCTCCTCCTCCTCCGCCGCCCAGTCCCCTCCTCTTCCTCCTACACCGACCATACCACCGCCCTCCTCCTCTTCTGACCAGACCGACCACCTCCTCATCCTCTCACTCCTCCTCCGACACTGTAACCCCTCTTTCCAAAAATTTTGATAATATTTTATTTATTTATTTGGATTAAATGGTGACTTTTAGATTTTTATCAATAATTATTAATTAATTATTACGGTAGATGACTTTAAACATGGTGGAGTTTTGAATTACAAGACGGCTAGGAATTATGGCACGGATAGTGCAATGGCGTGCTTTGATTGGTGTATTAGCCCTGGTAGGAAAGACCGAGCCATAGTGATGTCATAACTAGGAAAATCATGCCAAGTTGCGACTTAACCCTTACCGAAGATTTATTTATTTATTAATTATATTATTGAATTTTAGGGAAATCGGTTATACCATTTTAGTCCAGATTGGACCCGAACTGAGCCCAAGCCCATATAGCCATGCGGCACGTCCAACGACATTCGTGTTGATAGAATTTGGTATGAGGGTGTTGTATTTCGTTTTTAATGATTTAATGAATATTTTCTAGTATTCATAATTAAATATTATAATTATCATTATTAATTTATATTCAGTGACTTTTGTATAAAATGGGTCTTTGTACATTTTGGGATTATTAGACTGCGCATAATGGTATACATATACACCATTATTGTTTTATTGAATTTTGTTACATTTATTATTATTTTATTGAGGTTATTATATACATGATATTATTATTATTGGTTATATTTATTTGGTTATCAAATAAATGTTATTAATATAAATATATTCATATTTATAAGAATAGGCCTTACTCTAGGAATATATAATATTGGGTTTTTATTTAGATTTTTAGGGATAATATTATACTAGTATTCATATGAATATATATATAATATATATAATATATATATATATATATATATATATATATATATATATATATATATATATATATATATAAATATATATATATATATATATATATATATATAAATGTATAGATTAGTTATTAATAAATAAATAAAAAGAAAAAAAAAGAAAAAGAAATTAGATTCACACTGTTTCCTTGCGGGAACAGTGGATAAAGGCCCACGAGAGCTGGCCAGCCACACAAATTGGTAACAGCCGTACGAACCCGAGAGCAGGAAGGGGGGTCCGTATGTATACGATTGTATATATATAGTTACAAACGAAAGAGAAGAAGGAGTCACGCAAAACCCTAACCCCTGGCTGACACAGTGCCGACCCCAGACGACCCGAACATGCGCGCCACCGCGAGCGCCGCCGGCCAGGCACAGGAATCCGACCGCGCGCGCGCACAGGCGCAAGCTTGACAGCAGTATATGCGGGCACAGGTATGCCCTTCCCATCGCAATTTTTTCGTGTATACTAGATCAAATCCGGTTTCGTAAATTCTTGTACGATGCCTAATTGACCCTCTTGAGACCCCAGTAGTTAGAATCAGGAATGGCTAACCCGATCGTCCAGAGATTTGGGATAAAGATCGACAAAAATCTGTCAAAAACAGAACAATTGTTTGGGTTTAAACCCCGTCTTGGAAGGCAATTTCCTGTCAGTCTATCGACAGTTATGGAAAAATATTTAAAGACAGTCCTAGAGAACCTATACGGCTCTGCAACCCACTTTGCATAAGTCGATGTGATCGACTGAGCGTCGAGAAATCGACGTCTCAAATTGACCAAAAACCTGTTTGTAAAATTATAGAAAATTAGAAAAACTCTTCGACACGACGTACGTCCCGCCAATCTGGGCGACATGGTTGTGAACCGAAAGCATTGAAAGGTGCGTAACGACTTCGTGGACGTGTGGGCTTTGACAGAATTCAAAGTGGTCGCGTGTGCGCGACGAATTTGATACGTATCCGTCAAAATTTCCCGTATCAGCCTCTGTACAAATTTCCTAATTACTTTGTGCACGCTCATCAGATCGAGATGAAACTTATGCCAATAGGACCGTATCATTTTTCTGGTCCTGTATGCCAAGTTTTGTCCAATTCTGAGATAGTTGATTGGATCGCCGTTTTGCGGGCCCCACGGTCCAATTCAACGGGCGATTTTGTGCACGGCCCGTCGGAATCCAACTTTGGACATACGATTGGGTTCGTATCATCAAAAGAAATTCATAGACATGTAATTTGATGACTTTAGAGACCATTGACTCTGGCACGCTTTTTGGTGCAAAGTGGGTCCAACGGCGGACACCGTTTTGGCCCAAAATTACCGTTTTGCCCCTGTATCCAGAATTGGACTTAAGGACTGGCAATCCTAGCTAATTTGACTATTCTGAGATCATTGGTAATGTCTATTTCAGCATTCGGAGACTGTTGTACGGGTTTCGACTTTTGTGGCACACTGAGTGATTTGGATTATCGGTTTCACCAACAAAGGACCACAGACGAGTACAGTTTATTGTTTTTTTCAGTATTGATCTTTACTATGCATCAGTGTATAGTCGATAGATATGTGATTTCAGTTTTATGTTAATTTTGTTCCTTGTTGTGTCGGAAGGGTGAAGTACCAACGATGTGTGATCTGACCTTAGACAGTATAGACAGTGTAGACAGTAATTTATTTTTACAAAGAAGATAGTATAGACAGTAATTTATTATTGTAAAGTAGACAGTGTAAATAGTGATTTATTATTGCAAAGTAGACAGTGTAAACAGTAATTTCTTTATTACATTATTCAATGTAGACAGTGTAACTTTATACAATGTAGACAGTGTAACTTTAGACAGTGTAGACAGTGTAACTTTAGACAGTGTAGACAATGTCGTATAATTGTCCCGAGATCGATCACATATCAAAGGTATTTCAGTCAGTCGGTGAGTATTGTCTTTATTTACTATTTTTCTTTGTTTAGTTTTATTTGTCTTTGTGTTATTTTCCAAATCATATGTCTAAAGGCTAACCTCTGTCGTATAGTCATTTTCATATATTGGAACTGCATTCAGTGAATTGTACTCGTTCCATTCCTGACTGGAAACCAATATTTTTTAGGTTAGCCGTGGACTCACTTAGCTTGGGGAGTGACGGGTATACTTGCAGACGAAAAGCTTAGAGACTAGCTAGATAGATGAGTTGTAGTCATTCCATATTTGTATAAGTTTATATTTTTCTGTAAAATATAAATCTTGTGATCATTGTAAATTAAATTAATTTTGTGAATGAGCATTACTTGTGATTTTTGAGCAATGTGGCTATACAACGTTCTACCGCCAACTCTGCGGCGTAGGCTGGCTTAGACACATCTCGTATCCGTTTAAAAAAAACGGGTGTGGGTCGTGACAAGTTTTTATGGTAGTCCATGCAGGTCTGTTTTCGCACAATCATGCGAACTCGTGATAGTACTTAAGTTAGTCGTACTATTACTAGCCTGCGACTAGGAAATGCTCATTCACGAATTAGGGATTAATTTAATTTAAGACAATGACTAGGACTAGGAGTCCCTTATATAAATTTATCGATGGGTAGTCTAGGCCATGCAATTTAGATGAGGGTTATTAATTTTGATAGTTGATCAAATCCCTATAGGTACATTATTACCTCTTGATATGATGATATGATCCAATGTGGATAGGTTATTCGCTTGGTGAGACAGGGCTTCATAGAGTTATTGGTCTAACCTTGATAAATTGTTTAATTCCTTCTCTTTGCCCTTGAGAAATCATCCTCATATCTTAATCCGAATTGCCTATTCAGTTTCTATTTTGCCCTAAGAATTATTATTTTATAGGTTATCCATATACGGGCCTCGAGTTAGTTTCGATTTAAGTTTGTCCCTCAAAGGCTTGAATACACATGGAAGAGTTAGAATGTTTGTATTTCTTTTGTCCTCAGTTATTTCCCCCTGTTCAATCTTTTATCTTAAGGGTTGTGACTGATAGGACAAATGCTTACGCTTTATTTTATAGGCAACTTGTTTGAATCTCTAGGAGCTCATGGATTTTTACAGATGTAGTTAAAGGAATGTTAGTTAGCTCATAATGGCAGGACAGCAGCGCACTGTCGCCATTTATTTAAATTATGAAGACTCTGGATTCTCTGCAGCCAGCAGCGCACTGGCAAGGCACGACCCATAGAGTTGAAATTAGTCTAAGGAAATACAGGTTATAGAATGTTACTAAAAACTATGGTTAGTGGTCCTCTTTTGAAAGTAGTCACCCTTGTGTCAATATAAGGTAGAGTATCGGATAGCATATCACATCTAAATCACGAAACCAAGGGTTTACCACAGCCAGGGTATACGGGTGGGGCATAATCCACGATGAAATAATTTCAGACGTGATTACAAGTTTAGGATACTATGAAGGATAGGACAATGCCATGTATGTCCCATAAAATCTAAAGCCAATAGTAGTGAAAGTTTTGTAAGTTGGGTAGTATGTCTCCCGACCTAGCATTCAGTAGTCCTTGTGACTTATTGACAAGGTAATTGACTGACACTAATAGGTTTACCTGGAATATGGAATTTAGAAGTCCATAACCCATTGGTTGACTAAGGTCTTATGAATAAGAAGATAGTAGGATGACCGTATAAGCAATAACACCAGATAAGGTTTTGATTCTCGCAAAACTCGAACTACCTGTGCCTCCTTTCAACAATCTTGTGTAATTGTATTTTGACTATCTTGACCAACGCTGCTATTACAGCCTAGTTTTTGTAAGCTTACTCTTTCATCGAGTTTGATTCAAGGCATATGTTTATTGGGGACGCCCACTAATATATTGTCTAATCAGAATCGATGTATTACGGTCTGATCAACCGTAGTGCACTCGGTTCGCTCTCTCTTTGATTATCCCATATGGATTGAGATATCGAGGTATCTATGATCTCATCCGCGACTGTATTGACAATTTTTCTTGAATTATATGTTCGCCTTTGAATCACGAAATTGTATTCAGAAACATCTTCCTTGAACTCTTTATTGTTTTGTCTTTCACTGATTTGGAAAGACAAAAGCTCGTGATGGTAGAGAGATACAGAGTATCCCCATGGCTATGATAGTTATATACACAAGTGTAGCTACCATCGGCCAGCCAACTGATTGAGTTACTCGTTCTTCCCTCGACCCTCAAACCACTATTGAGACCTTCTAGTCATCTGAATTTGAGAATGATTAGGGTTTTACCCTTAGTCGAAATGACAACCCAGGAGACTATCTATTCTCAAGAAACAATTCATTGTGAGTCTCTAAATATTTTTCTTGAATATTGCTTTAACTAGCAACCCTTGAGCCTTAATTCAACCTTTCCTCGACCAAGCCCACCGTTTAGACATGAGGTGGATAGACAAAGGTAAGGACAATCAATTAGCATGACTATGGTAGACACCCATCCCGAGATTGGTTTCCAACAAATATTACCCTAGTTATAAAATTTTACTATTAAGACCTAACTGGTATGGGAACCCCACAGTCACTAGCTTAGCCAATGCTATAGCTTAAATACCCTGTCATATTATGACCTACCAGTTGTCAACAGCAATACATGATCACTACAACTCTTGTGACAATAGTCTGGCAGGTTGACACCAATAGAGATTCACGACTCAGTTGTTAGAATCTTTTCCTAAGATGTGCCTTAGAGTTGGTTACCCCGTCGATAACTCTTATATACTGTGGACGAGTAGGTCATTCTATTTTATCGACCATGTGTCATTGTACACACTCGTTTTCCATTTATTGAGGAACGATCCTTGACTTGACTTATATCTACCGTATTCCGTTATGCCGTACCTTATTCTTGATTACCAAGAATCGAGGTGCGATATCCGGACTTTTGAATTCTTCTCATCTCATTATTCCTAAACCATGCCCTAGCTTCTAAGGTGGGTAGACTGTAAGCTTTCTAAAAATTTTGGGATATAAGAGGATTACCGATTTATTAGAATAATTTTTATTAGGATGATAATTAGTGCCCCTTGGACTCCCACTTTCCATCTAGATTATTTTGTGTCCCCGGTCGTGTCATTAATATTCGGAGTGTAATACTAGTTGTTACCTTCCAACAAATTTCATATGCAAGACCTAGATGAGTCCACCTTCATCTAGGTATATCATGTTCCACTCAAACACGTTCCCGTGTACTCTATTTTTATGGTACGACTTTCAGGTTAAAAGGACTAGCTATAACCCATACCATAATACCCGTATACTTCCCGACTACCATTAGAGACTCAACTTCGACTCAACTCTTTCGACCCAACATATGGTTGTGGTCTACTCGAAGTCCCCTGCGCACATGTCACTAGTGTGCCACTCAATTGTGTCTTCTCGTGCGACTTAAACACAAAAGTCACGAAAAGCGCATCTTCAAGGCTTACAAAGCATATAACCAATCCGACTGCTATCTAGCTCAACCACGTGGGTGGAAACCTATTCTAGGTTACCCTAGCCTGGTAGAAATAGTTTATCATCGGGATATTGTCCAGTCAATATAGATTGAAATCCTAGGTTCATCCAACCAGCGATGGATGTCCAATCAGGAAACCCATTAGACCCAGTAAAACCCATCCATACAAACCACCATTTTTGGAATATATATACAACTGAACTAATTGAGATAGGTCCCTATACCGATTATGTAGCCTCCATCTGTTAGAATGTGAAGTCATTCGTAACCCTTATTCTATCTACCTAGAAGTCGTAATACGATCTTGTATTGTATTTTATCCCTTACTCGTGTGTTTAAATAACCACGGAAAGATCACAATCTTGATTTCTTAAAATTCCATTCTATTATAGAACCTTGTTTAGAAATTCGAATGAGACTTCTGTATTGAACGGAGTGCAAGCCCCTCTAGGAAACGAAGAGTTCTTCGATTTAGCAAGTGACTGGACTAGAGTAACCTAATCTAGCAAATAAGTCAATGGTTCATTGACTTTCTTTCCATCTGCATCATTGGATACACTCTACCGCTCTTGAAACTTCATAATTGCTCTCGATTATTTTTCCTCATCTTCCTGTCCTTCCTATTACAGAGCGACGAACGGTCATGCCTATTGGAATTTACTAATATTCTTAGCTACTTGTACAAATTTGTTGCTTGTTAAGTGTTTGGGTTGCTGGATAGATAGGAGAGGATTATAGTGGCCATAAGCAGTAGATATCTATTTGTAGCAATTTTAGCAAGTAGTTGGAAGATTATAAAGTTTTAGTGACAGAGCTTTGGAGGAGTAGTATGTCCAAAGGTGGGTAGAAGTCCTCGGAGTTTCGTAATTACATAACGGCTAGAAGGAGGATATAAACTGTTTTTGAGGAATTAAAATTTGAGGAGATTAAGGTAATGTTAGATTTCCTTTTTGAATTTAAGGAATAGTTACGAATTAGAATTTCGAGGACAAAATTATTTTAAGGTGGGTAGATTTGTAAACCCTCTTTCCGGAATTTTTGATAATATTTTAGTTATTTATTTGGATTAAATGGTGAATTTTAGATTTTTATAAATAATTATTACGGTAGATGACTTTAAACATGGTGGAGTTTTGAATTACAAGACGGCTAGGAATCATGGTACGGATAGTGCAATGGCGTGCTTTGATTGGTGTATTAGCCTTGGTAGGAAAGGCCGAGCCATAGTGATGTCCTAACTCGAAAAACCAGGCCAAGTTGCGACTTAACCCTTACCGAAGATTTATTTATTTATTAATTATATTATTGAATTTTAGGGAAACCGGTTATACTATTTTAGTCCAGATTGGACCCAAACTGAGCCCAAGCCCATGTAGCCATGCGGCACGTCCAACGATATTCGTGTTGATAGAATTTGGTATGAGGGTGTTGTCTTTCATTTTTAATGATTTAATGAATATTTTCTAGTATTCGTAATTAAATATTATAATTATCATTATTAATTTATATTCAGTGACTTTTGTATAAAATGGGTCTTTGTGCATTTTGGGATTATTAGACTGCGCATAATGGTATATATATACACCATTATTGTTTTATTAAATTTCGTTACATTTATTATTATTTTTGAGGTTATTATATACATGATATTATTATTATTATTGGTTATATTTATTTGGTTATCAAATAAATGTTATTAATATAAATATATTCATATTTATAAGAATAGGCCTTACTCTAGGAATATATAATAGTGGGTTTTTATTTAGATTTTTAGGAATAATATTATACTAGTATTCATATGAATATATATATATATATATATATATATATATATATATATATATATATATATATATATATATATATAAATGTATAGATTAGCTATTAATAAATAAATAAAAAGAAAAAAAAAGAAAAAGAAATCAGATTCACGCTGTTCCCTTGCGGGAACAGTGGATAAAGGCCCACGAGAGCTGGCCAGCCACACAAATTGCTAACGGCCGTGCGAACCCGAGAGCAGGGGAGGGGGGTCCATATGTATACGATTGTATATATATAGTAACAAACGAAAGAGAAGAGGGAGTCACGCAAAACCCTAACCCCTGGCTGACACAGCGCCGACCCCAGACTACCCGACCACGCACGCCACCGTCGTGCGCCGCCGCAAGTGCCGCTGGCCAGGTGCGGGAATCCGACCGCGCGCGCGCACAGGCGCAAGCTTGACAGCAGTATTTGTGGGCACAGGTATGCCATTCCCATCGTAATTTCTTCGTGTATACTAGATCAAATCTGGTTCCGTAAATTCCTGTACGATGCCTAGTTGACCCTCTTGAGACCCCAGTAGTTAGAATCAGGAATGGCTAACCCGATCGTCCAAAGATTTGGGATAAAGATCGACAAAAATTTGTCAAAAACAGAACAATTGTTTGGGTTTAAACACCGCCTTGGAAGGCGATTTCCTGTCAGTCTATCGACAGTTATGAAAAAATATTTAAAGATAGTCCTAGAGAACCTATATGGCTCTGCAACCCACTTTGCAAAAGTCGATGTGATCGACTGAGCGTCGAGAAATCGGCATCTCAAATTGACCAAAAACCTGTTTGTAAAATTATAGAAAATTAGAAAAACTCTTCGACACGACGTGCGTCCCACAAATCTGGGCGATGTGGTCACAAACTGAAAGCATCGAAAGGAGCGTAACGACTTCATGGATGTGTGGGCTTTGACGGAATTCAAATTGGTCGCGTGTGCGCGACGAATTTGATGCGTATCCGTCGAAATTTCCCGTATCGGCCTCTGTGCAAATTTCTCAATTACTTTGTGCATGCTCACCAGATCGAGATGAAACTTGTGCCAACAGGACCGTATCATTTTTCTGGTCCTGTATGCCAAGTTTGGTCCGATTCTGAGACAGTTGATTGGATCGCCGTTTTGCGGGCCCCACGGTCCAATTCAACGGACGATTTTGTGCACGGCCCGCCGGAATCCAACTTTGGACATACAGTTGGATTTGTATCATCAAAACAAATTCGTAGACATGTAGTTTGATGACTTTAGAGACCATTGACTCTGGCACATTTTTCGGTGCAAAGCGGGTCCAACGGCGGACACCGTTTTAGCCCAAAATTATCGTCTTGCCCCTGTGTCCAGAATTAGACTTAAGGACAGGCAATCCTAGCTAATTTGACTATTCTGAGATCATTGGTATTGTCTATTTCAGCATCCGGAGACTGTTGTACGTGTTTTGACTTTTGTGGCATATTGAGTGATTTGGATTATCGGTTTCACCAGCAAAGGACCACAGGCGAGTATAGTTTATTGTTTGTTTTCAGTATTTATCTTTAGTATGCATTAGTGTTTAGTCGATAGATTTGTGATTTCAGTTTTATGTTGATTTTGTTCCTTGTTGTGTCGGAAGGGTGAAGTACTAACGATGTGTGATCTGACCTTAGACAGTGTAGACAGTGTAGACAGTAATTTATTATTACAAAGTAGACAGTATAGACAGTAATTTATTATTATAAAGTAGACAGTATAAATAGTGATTTATTATTGCAAAGTAGACAGTGTAAACAGTGATTTCTTTATTGCATTATTCAATGTAGACAGTATAACTTTATACAATATAGACAGTGTAACTTTAGACAGTGTAGACAATGTAACTTTAGACAGTGTAGACAGTGCCGTGTAATTGTCCCGAGATCGATCACATATCAAAGGTATTTCAGTCAGTCGGTGAGTATTGTCTTTATTTACTGTTTTTCTTTGTTTAGTTTTATTTGTCTTTGTGTTATTTTCCAAATCATATGTCTAAAGGCTAACCTCTGTCGTATAGTCATTTTCATATATTGGAACTGCATTCAGTAAATTGTACTCGTTCCATTCCTGACTGGAAACCAATATTTTTCAGGTTAGCCGTGGACTCACTTAGCTTGGGGAGTGACGGGTATACTTGCAGACGAAAAGCTTAGAGACTAGCTAGATAGATGAGTTGTAGTCATTCCATATTTGTACAAGTTTATATTTTTCTGTAAAATGTAAAACTTGTGATCATTGTAAATTAAATTAATTTTGTGAATGAGCATTACTTGTGATTTTTGAGCAATATGGCTATACAGCGTTCTACCGCCGACTCTGCGGCGTAAGCTAGCTTGGATACGTCTCATATCCGCTTAAAAAAAATGGGTGTGGGTTGTGACAGACACCCCTTCGAACAGACGCCCCCTCCTCCTCCTCTGACCCCCCTGAACAGATGCCCTCCTCTTCCTACTACTCTGGTGTCCTTCTTCGCACGGTGACCACCCCGACTCGACGTCCCCAGTAGTCAGAACCTCCTCATCCGTCAAAGGTAAACCCTATCCCACATTGCTATTTTATTTAATTTATTGTATTTGTGATTTTGGGGGCATATAAATTTAGATTTTTTGTATTGGACACATATAGACACGATATATTAGACTTGGACACGAGCATATTGTATATTGGTATCGATCGTATCTGATTGTACAAGTCTAAACACGATATATTTTGATGTCATTTGTCTTCATATATTGTGTATGTATGCAACAAGACACACATCCATATTACCCCTACCATACCAGAATCTTGCATTTTTAGAAACTCTTGTAACACTGTAATGGGTAAGCATTGTACTCGTACTCATATCCATACTGGTGATTTATAGCTTGTTAGTATGATGCTAAATCCGGATTTAGATATTGTAGGAAACATATAGATAGTATTTATATTGTATTAGCAAATGAGTTTCTATTTCACTAATAGGTTGATTTTGACGCCTTGTAGTTTCTATTTCAGAGGAAAAAAAGGTTGTATGATAAGAAATACATCATGTCTCCTGACGTTATTTAGAATATGTTGCATGGACAAACACGCGAGCCAACATGATAAGAAGACGGAGACATGGACATGGATACGACACCCATTTTGATGTGTCCTAGTGTATATTGGAGTGTCTAGGATGTCTATTGTACGTGTTCGATATGCGTCAACATGAGATGGCCCTAATTTTTGGTATGTCCATGATTTCTAAGTTATAGATGATTCACCTTTCCTTTATTTAGTCAACAATTGGATACGGTCGATACCAATCCGATACGGCCGATACCAATCTGATACGATTGATATCGATACTCATAGGAATGATCTGATACTGATTTCGATACTGATATTGTTAACGTAGGTTGTTACAATTTGGTACTAAATTAATTTTACTTGTATTTACAATATATATGGTTGGTGCAGAATTAGTTTGAACAATAATTTGATACTTAGTTGACCATTCGTTGATGTACAATCGACGACATAAGAGCAAGATTGGTTTGATAGATGATTTCAAGACGGGCATCGAGGAATTTCTGAGATACGCCAGTAACTAACCTTATTTCATGAATATGAGGCTCATAAAGTGCCCTTGTGTCAAATGTAATAATATATCATTCAAAGAGGTAGATCTCGTGGGAGACCACCTCTATAAGAAGGATTTCGTACCGAACTATAATGAGTGGACGACTCAAGGAGAACCTTTGGTTCTGCAATATCAGTCCTCCTTCGATAAGGAGGTGGGAGAGTCTACTCTCGAAGATCACTTCGAATATCGGCATAGAAACTTGGCACGTGAGTTGGTATTTGATACGGTCAGTCCATATTTTTAATCTGGAGGATCCGAATCCTGATGCAAAAGAGTTCTATGATATGTTTAAGCATGCCGATACTTTGTTATATCTGGGTTGTGATTCTCATTCTGTCATATCGGTGGTGATGCGGTTGTTGAACCTTAAGTCTAATTTTAACTTACAGCAAGAATGCTACGATCGGATAATTTAATTTATTAGAGAGTTGCTGCTAAAAAGAGCGAAAGACTTGTCAGAAAACTTTTACAAGTCGAAGATAATGATGTAGAAACTCGGATTAGGCTATAAAAAGGTAGATTATTGTTGAAACGGTTATCTATTGTACTATAAGGAGACAATAATAAAGACAGATGCATTTTCTGTCACAAGGACCGGTACAAGGCCATTCGGAGTAAAGAAAAATTAATTGAACGAGCAAGGTTGTGCCCCTACAAATACATACAGTTTTTGTCGACCACAAAGAGGCTACAGAGGATGTATATGTCCGTAAATATTACAGAACACATGACATGGCATAGCAAAGAACGGATGATGGATGAAGGAGAATTATCCAATCCATCTGATGGAGAGGCATGGAAGCATTTTGATTAGTATCATCCTGGATTTGCTACAGAGCCTAGGAATGTTCGGTTGACTTTATGTTCTGATGGATTCACTCCTTTCGGACAGTCGAGGTCTCAGTACTCTTGTTGGCCGGTGATTTTGACCCCTTATAATCTACCTCCGTGGATGTGCACGAAGACTTCTTACATGTTCTTGACACTTATCATACCCGGTCCAAAAAATCCAAAGAAGAATATCGATATCTACTTACAGCCGTTGGTGGACGAGTTGAAACAATTGTGGCAGTTCGGCCTTCAGACGTATGATATATCGATGGAACATAACTTTCAGATGAGAGCGATACTGATGTGGACCATCAATGATTTTTTAACATATGGGATGTTATCGGGGTGGAGTACTCATGGTATTATATCTTGTCCAATATGTATGGAAAAAAGTAAGGCATTTCTCCTTCAGAATGGAGAAAAAGCTTGTTTTTTTATTGTCACCGTCAGTTCCTTCCTACGTCGCATCCGTGGAAAAGGAACAGAGAAGCCTTTAGAGCTGATAAACAGGAACTATCTCCACCTCCGTTGACATTGACAGAAGATGTCGTTTGGGAAGAGGTAGAGGATTTGTCGACTGTATTGGAAGATCCGAGATCGAGCCATAACTTAGAAGTATTCGTACATAGCCATAATTAGATGAAGCGGAGTATCTTTTTGGACTTACATTATTGGAAGGACAATCTCATAAGACACAATCTTGATGTCATGCATATTGAGAAAAATGTATTTGACAACATCTTCAATACTCCTAAAGCAAGAAAGGACTTGGAAATTATTTGTAGGCGTCCATTGTTGCATCTAACTCGAAGATCCAATGGTAACTGGGTCAAGCCCTCAGCACCATTTATATTAAGTAGGGATGATAAATTGATAATATGCAACTGAATTTCAAAGTTGAGATTTTCTGATAGTTATGTGTCAAATCTGGTAAAATGTGTCGATCTTAACGAACGCAAGCTAACAGGGATGAAGAGTCATGATTGTCATGCGTTCATGGAGCATTTACTTTCCATCGATCTGAGAGAGATGCTGCCTTCCAAGTATGGGCCTGTTGGCCGAGTTATTTATATTCCTTTAGAGATTTGTGTTCAAGCAAGTTGAAGGTGCAACGTATGCTGAAACTTGAGGAGAAGATTTTATTAACATTGTACAAGTTAGAAAAGGTGCTCCCCTAGCTTTTTGATAGTATGGAACATTTGTCGATTCGTCTTGCATATAAAGCATGTATCAGTTCTCCTGTCCATTATCGATGGATGTATTCATTTGAGTGGTATAAAATAATTAATTATCTACTACTAACAATTTATTTATTCAAACAGTTCTAATATTCAATATATTATTTATAGACATCTACATCACCTGAAGAAGAAGGTGGGCAATAAGACTCATGTAGAAGCTTTGATATACGAAGCATATATTATTGAGGAGGTCTCAAACTTTTGCTTAATCTACTTCGATACTCATGTCAGAACAAACCGGAATAGAGCACCAAAAAATGATGAAGGTGAGGTCGATGCACCGAATAGTTGAATCTGCACTATCTTCAATGTTTGTGGCAAGCCCACAAGTGCTTCTAAATTATGGTAGTTGGAGGATAATGAGTTTAAAGCTGCTCATCGGTATATATGCCTAAACAGTGGTATAGAGGAGATGGAAGATATAGAGAAGTAAGTGACAAAATTTTGCTATATATTTTATTTTGTTTCTATATACTTGTAAAATAAGTTCTCTAACTTTTTTCGTTATTATCACAATATATTTAGAGCTGAGATAAAAATGCCTAACATTGATGATGATGATCTTACTAGAGAGGTTGACAGAAAATTTTCGTCGTGGTTCCATAATTATGTAAGGATTAAAATTATTAACCATTCTTAATTCAATAATTTGTCCAAGCTTTGTCTATTGACATTATGTTATATGATGTTTTAGATTTTTTGTCCTTGTACACAATTACAGAATGGAAGACTTTGAGCACTAGCTATCGGACCAAGCAATAGGGCAAAGTGTTGGGATGGATAGACTATCAATGGCTTCGAATTTAGAACTACTGATAAGTCTATCAATCATTCATTTATCGATGAGAAGGCTAATTATACAAAGAATTTTGGAGTTTGTGTAGGGGGTTCAGTCTACGATATCAATCCAGAATTTGACTATTACGGTATTCTAAGAGATATCGTAGAGCTGGATTACTCTTTTGGTACCAAAATTATGTTGTTTAAATGTGATTGGTTCGACACAACACCCAAACAAGGACGAAGAATTGACAAACAGTTTGGATTTGTTGATATAAAATATAAAAAAAGATATGGAGGTTTCGAACCATTTGTGTTGGCTGGTCAAATGGTCCAAGTGTACTACACGAGTTATACTAGTCGACGACGCACTATTCGTGATTGGTGGGCTGTATGCAAAACTAAAGCAAGAAATACATATAATATTAGAGATCAAGATTACCAGTAGGATGAGGTAGTCTTGCCTCAACCAACATATATGAGTTTGGCCGACGTCGGCGATATGGAGGTTGACATTATTATAGAGGATGATATAGTTGACGATGAGATTGACAAAGAGGATTTACCTCATGTAAATTAGGAGTCTGAAATGGAAATATCAGATGAGGAAAAAGAATTTGAAGATGAAGGTGAAGATGGAAGTGATAGTAAAAATAAAGAAGTAGAAGATGAAGATAATTCGGAAGATGAAAGTGAATCAGAAGATGATGAAGATTAGTACGTATTTTTTATTTCTGAGTATCATCATACCATTTTTTTTGTTTCTATTAGATTTACATTAATTATTTGTATCATCACACTATTTTTTTATTTCTATTAGATTTGCATTGATTATTTATATCATTACACCATTTCTTATTTCTTTTAGATTTGCATATGGTAGGACGAGGTCGTAGACGACGTCAAGGATCTTTATCCCAACTTCCTCCTCCTACTACTACTCCAGTTGCATATCGCAAAGGAGTTAGCGAGGAAGAATTTATTGATGAGGATGATGGCTTATCTTTGCTGTTCATTCGTTCATCGGTAGGTGGAGCTAGCCTTGATATTCCCTCAACATCTAATCCTACTGGTGCTGTTGCTCCCCCTGGTTCAACTGATCCAACTTCTACACCGAAGAATACACATATCGCTTCTACTTGGGCAAATCTATATTCTTCCATGTTGGTGGACCAGGGAGTGTACATACGTCGACCAGGATTTGCAGACCCTCCTACTCTACCAGAGCAGCCAGCCAGCATCACTCGTGCCGAGCTGTGGGCCGATGGAATGAATTATTATTATACATATTTATTCATACTCTCATTATTTTATAGTGGTACATTATTACTTATTCTAAGTTCTTTTCCCTCCAAGCTGGTTAGAGAATTAGCGACTTGATGCATCATTAATTCCATGGTCCCTATCTGAATTTCGGGGATATCCCACTAAATAGATGATTTATGGGGGTATGTCTAAATAATATTGTCTTTGTTTATAATATTTTTAAAATATTTGCTCATTTATTTTTATTTTTTATTATTTACAGAAGTTGTACTGGTGGCCCACGCATAGAGATCAGGCGATCCAGAAGTGCTACAAGTCAGTCGCCAGCAAAAGGTTGAGGGATATGGTCAATAACCAGAAGGCGTTGGCTACACTCTATGGAGATCATCACAAGGAATGGTTAAATGAGGAGTTTTGGGAGGAGATAAAGAAGAAGATGTACACTCCGGCCTATAAGGCCAAGTGCGAGAAGGCAAAGGCTACCCGTGTTAAGGCCGGTCACCACACGGGTGGATCCATCCTAATTTCAGAGCATTATAGACGAATGGTGAGTATTCTTACTTATTATTTCTTTAATTATTTAATTTTAATGTTTAGTTATTAATTGTTGTTTAATTATTATAGTGCAAAAAGGTCACTAGGACAGGCAGAGACCCGAACACCGTTAACTTTTCCTAAGTTTTTGGCATACCCATAAGCAAAAAAAGGATGAAAAGATCATAGATGATCGGGTGACCAAAGCCTATGTAAGTTTTTCCAGTCCTATCTAATTACATTCTTCTTTGTACATAACTATATTTAATTTACCTAAATAGTTAGTCCTAATTCTAAATATCATAACCATAACCCTAGTTAGCAATAAAAAGCAAAGACAAATATAGGAGACGTATAAGACCCTAACCATAACAATACTTAATAGTAACTAAAATATGAATATTAACTCTAAATCTATTTACCTATATAAATATAGAGACGTATGAGACTTTAAAGAGTCAAGTCGGTGAGGGAGGGAGTACTACTGGGGGTTACCGAGGGGGAAGGTGGGACTAGTCAGCCACCGATGCCTGCTGCGAGAAACGACTTATGCATATAAGCTGTTGGTAAAAGAATAAGAGAGAGCATTTACGGCATCCCAGTCGTCCATTTACTCCAGGGCTCCTTATCTATCTCCACCTCTACCTATAGGTACACAACCAAGCGTTACTAAAAGAACCTATAGTTTGGAGCATATTACACATATATTGGTGGCCCTACAGGATCAGATGACCCAGGTGACCCACCTTCTAGATACTTGTGGTCTGATTCCTTCTCCCACTATACCAGCTTATGCTTCGACCTCAGCGCCTCCTACAACGGCTCCTCCTTCGACCACAGCACTTTCTGTACCGGCTCCTCCATCAACCACAATGTCTACTACACCGGCTCCTACTTCGACCACAGTGCCTCCTATCATGTCGACGACTGTTCTAGGCAGTGTTCTTATCCAGGACCTATAGTGGGTCATCAGTTTGGTGATGGCACAATTATATACGTGCGGACAACCGCCTCTGTCATGAACTATCCCCGATGTAGAGGCACGCGTACGAGACAACACCTAGCCTACGCCGCAACATCGGCGGTAGAATGCTGTCTAGGTCTACTATATTAACTAACAATATAAATATCAAAATCTATCAAAATATCTCAACTTCAAACAGAGGACAAATAATAATGATATTCATACTCAATCACAATGATTAAAAGGAAGATAAATGGCACGATAAAGATAATGACATGATATAAAATATCTAGAAGTCTAACATAATATTATACAAGTCCACAATGAGTCTAAGAGTCATCTGTCTCCAATAACAACAGTCTTAAAATAATAACATGTCAGAGTCATAAGGCTAGAGACAAATCCAGTACAATCTAGTCTAACTGAGTCACTAATAAAGCCTCTTCAGCTAGAGCTAAACTCTTCTGAATCAGTGTCTCATATTCTACGTCTACTACATCATGTGGGTCATAGTAGATAGGACAACTGTCATCTAAATTATATGGAAAAAATATATCCAGTCAGGATTAAAGTAAAGTACATCTCTAATAACAGTTTTAGAAAAATGATAAAGACTATGTAGCAGTAAATAGAGAGAATATACAAGGGAAGAGACATGTACATGAACATAGAAGGATATAAGTAAATATTGTAAATGAGTATAAGAGCAAGAGAACATGATATATCATGTACAAAAATCAAGAAAATACTATCTATGTGAGTGAGCACTAGTTTTAATATGTGATCGACTTAGGAACTTGATACAAGAGTTTATGGCATGGTTAATTATATGTGCGGTGTATGATTAACACTATTCAAGGTTCAAGACTTGATGCAATGAGGGTATTGATCACATATCTACGCTAAAACTTCCCGCCCCTGACTAGTATAGTGGATCCAACCATGGCATGTTATGACATGAGATTATCTGAGAAGGTCGCGAGCCTTCACAGGACTCGGTATCCATACAATACACAAGAACAACAACAAGGCTTACATAAGATACACCAAGATATACAAGTAATAACATCGCATGACGGGATCCAGATAATACCAATTCGTGTAACCAATGTGTCAAAAAATCATGAATATCTACACTAATACAAAAAACATAGAAGATATCATAAAATAAAAAATTATCAGAGAATGTACTCGCCTGAGATCTAGTCTGAAGTATTAACATTATCCGATACGGTGCCTCGAAGACCTAATATGGAATATCAATGTCAATTTGGGGTTTTAGAGTGATAATCATTGATATTTAAATTGAAATATAATTTTCATGCCAATTCTAGGTCATAAAAGTCAAACTAGGTCAAACTAGGTTAACACAGTCAAACTACGTTATTTCCTAGTTTATATGTTAATTTTACCTATTTACAAGGTCTATAGAGTTATACTAGGTCGTAATAAGTCATTATGTGGTTTTTAGGTATTAACTAGGTCAAACTCATCACTACTAGTTAATACTAGGCCAATACTAGATTTTTAGGCTATACTAATAAGTTTTCTAGCATATATTATCCTAATATATACTTCTACATATAATTTTAGCAATACCTTGGCCTATAGCTATTTACCTTATTCCGTATAATGGTATCTTAACCCACATCACACATTTACCTAATATCTTAGTCTGTATCTCAAATACATTAACTATTAGTTAATACTTTAGTTTTAGGGTCAATACCTTGGGTAAGCTAGATTTTCTAGTCCATACTAGTCAATACCTTGTTCCTAAGTCCATACCATGAAGGTATTAGCCATACTAGCTAATATTACCAAATATCAATACATATATCTTACATCTCTATTAGTTACCTACTATCTAGGATTACCTTAGCCAATTTATCCCTTAATATATCCATTGATGTACCAAATGCCTATTACATATACTATTGCCTTTACCTATCCATAACATATACCAATATGCCCTTTACCCATATCTAAACATTTATCTTTTACCTATATAATATACATATCCTACTATAGACCTATATCGCTAACCATTTATCCATTACTATACCTTCACACATGTTTGTTTACACTTACCTATGGTGCTAGGTTACTTCCTTATATATATATATATTTATATATATATATATATATATATATATATATATATATATATTTTTAATATGTATATATATATATTTTATATATATTTATATATATATACATAAAAAAATAAAAAATAAAAAAAATAAAAAATATATATAGTATAAGGGGCATGTCTTGTGACATATCACATGAAAAAAATAAAAAAAAATAAATATTATATATATATATATATATATATATCTATCTATATATAATATATATATATATATATATTAAAAAATATATAGATATATATATATCATATAGATACTAATATTATATATATATATATATATATATATATATATACTATATATATATATATATATATATATATATATATATATATATATATATTTAAAAAATAAAAATAATAATATATATATATATATATATATATATATATATATATAGATATCTATATATATATATATATATATATATATATATATATATATATATATATAGATCTATATGATACCTATATAAAATACATATACGATATTGTACCCTACTATTCTATGCATATCCAGACTTACCTTGCTACTAAGGTATTTATCTTTACCCTTAGAATTATTTTAATTGCATATACATATAAATATACACCTATATATACATATATAGATAGCATATCCTTAGGATACCATGTTCTACCTAATACTTGACATACTCTATACAATGATATGTCATGATACCTTAATTCATTAAGTATTCCACATTTTATACCATATCTTGGCTACCTTACATATACCCTATGTAGCATAGCATGTATTATATTATCTTATTTCCATATGTACATATACCTATAGTATTTACCTTCGATCTTTGATATATATATGCATAAATATGTATCCTAGGTTACCTATAATTGATACCAAGATATCTATATCCTTACCTTATGACACTGTATAGCTATAGATTATAGCATTATGTTTACCTATACATTTATGTATATCAATATACCATTCTATTCTATTACCTATCAAAATTATCCCAGGGTACCCTATGCTTACCATACCCTACCAATCATACACGCATGGACTCACTCATCCTACTCTTGGCATTGATATATTGATATTATCTATTACCTAGTTCTAATACCCAATATCTTAGTATCTTGACCAATACCTTATCCTCCTAGATACTTATCTAACTAACTCAAATAATAATACTTGATACCAAATAGGATACCTTACTCAAGTCCTAAAACACACTTATCCTTACTCATGATACTTGAGTGTCATGATACCAATATCTTCATGGTACCCAAGTATCACACTAGTACCTTGTCCAAAACTTTAATACCTTGACACATAACTTATCTATACTTTGCCCACTTGATAACCACTTGTATCAACCGTAACAATACTAACACATATTACCTAACAATAATATATATACTATATCATACATATACTTGAAAATCTATGATACCTATATTCACTTGATATCCATACTACATAGGCTCATACGATAAACAAAATATCTATGTCTTATAGTCAGTTTTCTACTTAAAATCAATACTATACCTATTAGACCTATTCACTAAATTCTAGGATTAAAGTATGTCGTAACCCTTCGTATCGGCTTTTCGAAACTTCAAACGGATTGCATTTTTGTGTTCGAAAGCTCCCAGAATCGCGAAAATCGAAATACGTTCGTCTTTCGGACACCTGACACTCAAACAGTTTTACAGAAAATTCCAGAAAGAACATGGCCAATTAATATATATATTTAGAAAGCTAACTTCGATACGGTTCTTTTAAAACAATGAAAGATTAATCGGAGTCCTGAGCTAGGAGTTATGATATTTCTAAGTTGTTATGGCTACTAAAAATGAGGATGAATATTATGACGAATTTGGATTATTTTGGACAAAAGAACACATGTATACACCAAAATCTAACCGTACGTATCATGAGATACCATGACACAATATCACGTATCTTAGTTGGGACACATACACCCAATTTCGACTCAAAAAGGACACAAAAATTCCTTTGGGAACACGTATCGAACACTTGGTTGTCATAAATTCGGACTTTCTCCAATTTAGCCACAAAAACTTACATAACTATTACTATACGACCTTCTAGTACCTAGTTATTCTCCTTAAGGGTGGTCCTTAGCCATGGATGGGTCCCTATAGATTTATTATTATAAATTAACAATAAAATTGATTAGAATAGGAATTTGTACCTATTGGGAGATGGATTCTCAATAAAACTCCTCCAAAAGACACAAAATTAAGGGTACACACCCTCCTAGCAAAGATCTCCTCCAATGTTCTCCTTGCTATTCGAAACTCCTATGCCTCCATGAAGATTGTAGTTGATTGGAAGTGAAAGGATTTGAGTAGGGTTTGGCAGAGATTTGAAAAATTTTGGAAAGAGAGAATTTTGGAAAAGAATGAGGCTAATGAATGAACAAATAAAATGAGTAAACCCTAATAAAAACATGGCTCTTATAGCAAGATTTGGGTCATGATAAAATGTCAAATTTGTCCCTCTCCATTTGTCATGAATGGAATCTAATTAACTAAAGGAAGAAATCTCTAAAACTAAAAGGAATATTCCTTTCATGACAACTAAACTTAATTAATTCTAATTGCTAAGATCTTGACTAACAATAATTAGCACTAACACTTACAAAAATCTAATTAGCTAGCCTCTAACTTACATTAATATAATTCTAGGCAACCACTAATATAAATAAAAATAATAATCAACGTAAAAAATTACCAAAATACCCCTACGTTGGAAAATGGTAGTTACAGCCTCTACCTCCTCCACCTCCTCCACCTCCTCCACCAGTAGTTTGATATCTACAAGATTTTTGTATGATTTTTTGTTGTACTAGATGAGTTTGTATGGCTTTATGGAGTTTATGTTTCATTTGAGGGATTTGTATAAATGTACTATATTGGAGAAGTTTGTCGTTACTCCATAGTTTGAGAAAATAGTTGTTTGAGTCTATTTCATTCAATGTTATATATTTGTGTTTCAGTCTATTGAATATATATATATATATATATATATATATATATATATATATATATATATATATAGACAGGTTTGAGCATAGCAGGAACCAATTATTATGGCAATAATGACAAACTCAACGATGGATTACCGATGGATAGCTTTAGGTTACCGACGTACTAGCGACATCTACCGACGGATTTCTGCAATGCACCGACGAACTAATGACGAAAATTGGTAACGTGCTGTCTGATACCTAAAAGCGTATCAAACGTCTTACCGACAATAATTTTCGTCGGTAACCTTCTGAAAAATTTGTAATTGCATGCTCACAAAATTTTGTTGCTAATCCGTCGCAAAGCTATCGCAGTGTTTTCCGACAGAATTTATTCGTTGCTAATCCGTCGCTGACATTTTGTCGCCAAATTCGTCGGTAAGTTGTCGCTACAGCAACGGATTACCGACAGAATTTTCTTAGCGGCAATAATTCTAACGACATCCTTATCCGTCGATAATCCATCAGTATTGTAAATAGCGACGGATATGTCCGTCGCTATTAACAGTACTTTTGGAGTATGTGATTTATTGTTGGACACAATGTTTTCGGGTTTGATATTAATGTTCTTCGCCAGTATGCTCATATTTGCATCTTGCAAAAGATAATGACTTCATCTGTAAATATTGCATTTCATCTACAAAGTTGTGAGGGCTGCTTGTAAATTTGATTTGTACTCAACTCCTTTATGAAGCATTATAAAGTGGTAGGACAGTAAATGTTTAACAGTAAAATCCAATATGGAGTCACTTTTCGAAGTTCAAATTGTGGATATGCTAATCCATCTTCTCCCTATTCCTAAAATACGTCTTTCTCAATATTGGATTCTAATTACTGATTTTTCTTCCAATTCCTTTATTCTATCTTCTCTTGACCCCATTTGTTTTTTCTTAACATGAGCTTGCAAGGTTCCTAGTAGCATGTGGCCCAAAATAGGTCATTTGTAGCATTCGGTAATAACCAAAGCTTACAATAAATAGTTCCTTTTAAGGATCTCGAGCTAGTCTAGGGATAATGTCATGCATTGCAGGTCAACTTTTATGTGATACCTATTTGTGTTTTCGAGACCCCTTTAGAAAGGTAAAGTGGATTTTTTTACTTGCGTAGTACATATTATATGCAAAACTTAATCGTATCTAACATCATCTAATATACCCATTTCAGGATAGTTACCCTTTAACGCACTTGCAATGACACAACTGAACAAGAATAAAAGGGAAATTCTTCCACGTGATATCCATGTCCTCTTTCTTGTATCAGAAAATACTATGCCAGCAGGTAGGCTTCTCTTCCATCTATTTAGGTTATTTGAGGATATTTCGACTAAGGACATAGTTGGTTTATGTAAAAGATGAATGCTTGCTACAATTCATGGGAAATATCAGTACACTTCACTTCAGTAAAAGTAACATATAAGATGTATATGCCATTTTCTATATATGTTCTTCAAAGCACATGAAGGCAACCATAAAAACATTAACAGTAGAAGATAGCGATAGAAACAAGTCATAATGAGATGTCAACAAATGTTAGATATATGACTACTGAAATATTGGTGAATAACGGATCACTTCCATGGGAAAACCTAAACTAATTCATGGTAGTGTGGCCTTAGTGCAATAGGATTCATGGAAAGTCTGTTTGACTTTACACTTTTATCAAAAGACCTGAAAAGTGATCTTGTATATGGACTAGGTTGAATATGGAAAAATCGAGGCTTTGTTATCTTTGGAATTGATGTTTCATCTAAATATTCTTCTGCTTACCCAGTAGCTAACAGATATTAGTGGTAACCTTGGAGAAAAACTCTTCAAGTAAAATTTCATATATTCATTTGAGGCTTAACTAAGATTTGCATATTCAAATTCTATATTACGATGTTCAGGGTGCTAAAGCACAACGAGTGCAGTATCTACTGCTGCATTCATTCCATAAGAGAAATTTATAGTACCATATAAAGCTACTGCACAGAGCAAGGTGTTGGATACAACAAAAAGAGGTCGGTAGTGCTGGAGTTGGAGGTGAGAATGCTAATAATATCTATCTTGAAAAAGATGGGCAATAATATTGAGGATAACGTAAAAAGGTTCCTTCTATTCCATGGGACTAGTTTTAGAACCAAATATGGGTGTCTACGATAAATATATTTTACTTCTCGACTTCAGTATTCTCTAACTGTTAATCATTCAGGTGTTTCTTATATTTATGACAGTTCTTTGCCAGGAAATCATTATTACCAATGACTGGTTATCTATACTCCTGTATTTACATTGATCTCAACATCTTAATAGGAGTTCAATATCTGATTCACTCATGTAGAACAACCTCCTGATGGTGGGTTCCAAATGTACCGACATTTAAATTTTGAGTTTTACCTAAGGTATGTCCCAATTATTGTTTTTTTATAGCATTATTTCTGAAAGAAACATGACTTGATCTTAGAGGGTAACAATTTATTTTCATATTTGTATTCCTCAATTTTTATTCTAAGATGGTCCATCTCGGCAACAAAATAGATGTTAAGACTTATTTGTATTCTCCATGAGAGAATGTTTTTTATGTTTTCACAATTTTCCATGAAATAATAGTTAATATTTTTTTTATAACTTTGGGATTCTTGATTCATCATAAATCAAACTTCTTGATTTTTGTGAGGTTTATTGCTTTAAGGCAAAACATTAAAACTACGGATATACTTTATTCTAAAAACATTTGTCCAGAAGTATCTTTTTTTGTTATTATACTTTTCTCTCTTTCCTGATTTCCTTCACATATAAAGCATAATATACCCTTAGATCTATTGGTGTTGTTGCTCTTGTTTCATTCAAAAACCAAGCTCCTCATAAATGTTCAGTCCCACATCGGCTGTGACATAGACTTTGATAGAGCATATAATGTTTCACTCTTGTTTGCTTCATTGAATACTTGTGTGGGTAGCCCTATGGGTCAGTACATGCGTGTGCCGCTGTTGCCGCTCGACCCGGTTCGGTTCGACACACGTAAGTGGTGTGGGTACTCACCCACATCCACGGGTACCAAATGCCGATTCAATTCCTTCTTCAGGTTCGGGTTAAAACCCTAAAAACTTTTGATATTCAATGGCCATTGACCACTTTACTTCCTACTTAAATTTTTGAATGTTGGACACCATTAATTTTGTCCAAATATATTGAACTATATTTTTATATGCTTTTATTCAGCATCTATTACGTCCTTGATTCAAGCAACGGTTACAAAGTTTATGTCTGTATAATGAGCCATTCGTCTCCTCTCTTAACACATAAAATTCTCTAAGAAAAATCTCTTCCAAATTCTTATCTTACAAAAATTATTTCCGTTCTTCGTATCCTCGCTCTGGGCAGAGCTAAGTCAGGGCCAATCTCCGTGAGTTGTATGTGACAACGGGATACCGGTAGAGCGGGGGTTTTACCACGAGGAGCATCCGAAAAAGTTAAGACCCGGATTAATTCTTAGGGCAGTACTACGTGCACGACTTCTCTGGAGGCTGGAAACTTTTAGTTTTTGTTTATTTTGTTTGTAGATTATTAAAGGTGATGAAAACAAATTATCTAAGAGTTAGTTCGTATGTCGTGTTCAACAAAATGAATAATATGTTATGTTAAAATTGGTTTACATGTTTGTTCAAACTAGTTTTACATTCATAGTAATAAGTATTTTGTAAAGGTGTTAATGATAGAAGCTAGTTTGTCTTATCATGCTAAGAAGTATTGAAGCATTTTTTTTATTGTTGTTGGATCATCTTTATGATTTTTTCTATCATTTGAAATGAAGTTATAGTAGAGGTAAATACGCACAACTTTTGTTAGACTTGTGACGGATGTAGAGAGCTCCTTGACGGGAATTGGGATCTTTCTACTGGCCAAGGAAATGATCAAGTAAAAATACATTATTCTTTGTTCCATGAACTAGATGCATCAGGTGCATACCCTGTTGTAAAAATAAATATATACTGTTTATTTTTTTGTAGTTCTTTCTCTTTGTCCATATCTCAGGTGGGTTCTGAAAATTGACCATGTTGACGGTAGTGGTTCTCTTTGTGCTTATAGCATAACTCTATATTATAATTGATATGCATTTATCTACATTAGAAAAATACTATGCATTTTTTTATTTTCAAATATGCATATTGTTCTAACAAATATTCATACATATTTTGTTTTCTTAAAAAAAATTAAGCATAATAAGACTCGATTATTTGCTTCAGACATGAGGCTCCAAAAGTAGAATGGTTGTTAGGAGGGGTATGCATCTTATATTCCAGTAACGCTACATTACACATTAATTTTTAGTTACCATGTTTAATTTTTCTGTTTGAGGATTGTACAAGCATCTTCATCTTCTTTATCCAGTTCATATATGCTAAATAAGATTGCTATATTATTTTTATTGTCATTTATTATAACTTTGTTGCTCTTGAATGTTAGGGGTTTTAGCTTAATAGAGAACCTATATTTTTGTGGGTTTTGTATATATGTCACAACTCAATTTGAATTATTATTAAAAAATTTTGCTAAGTTGCTGATGATGTCCTTTTTAGTAGGCCAAAATAATCACTAGAAAATTTTGTAATGGACTAAGTTGCTAATAGTTACATATTGATATTTCCATGACCTTTCATCTTTCCAAACCCTCAATTATTATAGACTTTCCTACTAGCCATATATGCATAAAACAATTTGGTGTTAGCATCACCAACCGAGATCCGTAAGGCTCTTAAATTATGTCTGGTTTGAACTTTTTGACCAGAGAAGCATGATTGGTATATAAATTATTACATTTCTTGAGTTTTTTTTTCTGTTGCTTCTTAGACATAACTGTTTGTGGTTTTGAAGAATTATTTATTTATTGTGAAATAATTATTTTGCTACAATTTAATTAAAAATATTCTTCGATTTGAAGAATGATTTATTTATCATGGAGTAATTGTAATCAATATTATCGTATAATATTTTTCTGAAAGGTTTCACTCTTGGTACATGTATGGACTATATATAACACTTTTACAAATTACAAGTTTTATAATGACTATGTTTAGAAGACTCTAACTATGATATACATCATGTCTTTATTTTACTAGCTCTGTGCTAACAAGGTGAATTATAATGTAAGAAATAAAAGGAAAAGAAAGCGTTGCTTGTTTCTCTAATTTTAATAAGTTATGTACTCTCTTGTAGTAGCTGGAGGTCTTGTTTTCCTCCAAATAGAAAGACCAATAGAGACTTGTTATTACTGACAAACTTGAATTATTTCCATATATCATCTGGTCAGACACATGTTCATAACTATTTTGTGTCCTAGTCCAGTTCATAAATCTACCTAGGTGTTAACGACAACTAGTGTTGGATTAACCACTTGTAAGTTGAATTTCATGACCTAGGGCATGTAATTCTATTTTGCTCGTTGTAGTAATATTTTATAGATGATTCTAATTTGTTGTCACAAAGCAATTGTTTTCTATTACCAGTTGTTTCACTCCTATTAGGGGCCACATATAGATACGATGAGTAAAAATATATGATAAGAATATATTCTTTGTCAAATCTTATCACATATTTTTCCCTACAAGATTAGCCGAATAAATATGATCTATATAAATTAAAAAAATTAATTTTTACTACTCTTGATGTTTATGTCCATGTTGTTCTCGTTTTGTCATATTTTAAAGCATTTTTTGTGCACAAAAGAGACACACATCTTCTTATCAAAACTATTGCATCCTCATACTAGTACATAGTTTTATAACTATGTTGACTCGGTTTGTTTTGGTATTACATGTTTACTTTGAAATCAAATTTGTTGTTTGTAGTTACAACAAACAAATTTTGCATCTTTATAAATAAATATACATTTGCAAAGGTATTTGGTATAACAAAAGTTATGGTAAAACCTAAATTCATATGTCTAAATATTGTTATTTTTAATAGTTCTCAAATAGATAAAATATTATCTGAGAGATCTACGTGGAGATATATATTATGTCAGAAATATTTTCTTTGACTTCTAATATATATATATATATATATATATATATATATATATATATATATATATATATATATATACACACACACACACACATACAAATTTTTTAAGAAAAAAGCTCCCGATGGCAGGCGCACATGCGACTTCTAGGGTTAACCTAATGCCTCCTCCCCGTCCGTCGGACCCACTTGCGGAGGGGAGGAGGAGGCCGGTGAGGAAGGGAGGGGGCGGGTGGCCCCCCCTTGCAGGCGAAGGTGGCCCCCCGGGTGGAGGGGGCCTTGCGGCGGTAGCAGGGGGTCAGGCGGACCCCCACACATGCAGGCGACGTCGCGGGATGGTCCGGCGATAGCCAGGGGGGGCGGCTGACCCATCCCAGGCGGAGGCGGTGGGCAGGGTGGCCCGGGGACCTGCAGTTACTCCGACGACGACGACCGGGTTGGATGCTCCTATTTTTGAATTCGAATTGAGATCCGGGGCTGGGGATATGGCCGGATTGATGATGATGGTTGGACGACGATTGTGAGACTACGACCGGGAGCGAGAAGAGGGGCTCAAAATCAAGGTGTGAGTCGGACGGGCCCTGGAAGGAGTGGGAGTAGGTCTACCATTGGCCTTGGTAGCGTACGACGACAGGGAGGGGGGTCGGGGCACACTGCGGCTAGATGGCGGCCAAAGGCGACGGCGGCGGAGAAAGGAAAGAGTATTGCTGGAGATGTCGGAAGTTATAGGCCTCCGTCTGCCACTCCCCGGACGGGTTCAGACGGGCCTCGGCCCAAATCCTGGAAGGATGTGTGTATGCCGGGTGGGAACAAGAGCCCGGTGTCGATGGAGTATGTGCCACCGATGAAGGTAGGAGGAGGCCTTCGAGCATATTTTCCTACGAAAGAGATAGCGGAGGTCACAGGCTTCTGGAAGAACACGTTGATGATGTATGTGTTGGGAAGTAAACCATTCTATGGGCAGATACGGGGTTATACAGAGAGAGTATGGCAGCCCAAGGAGAGTATGGAGTTCTTCTCACGTGAGAATAGGTTTTACTATATGAAATTTGGCTTGGAGGAGGTTGTGTCCAGGATTATTCAAGGACGGCCCTGGTCCTTTGACGGGCGGCTTATTATCCTGAATGAGTGGACGCCAGAGTTGAGATATGAGAAGGAGGTGCTGAACGTGATTCCCGTCTAGATTCGGTTCCCTGAGTTCCTGGTGAAATACTGGAGCATACCTTTGCTTATGAGATTAGCTAGCTTGGTCGGTAAGCCGATCAAGGTGGATGAGGCTACGGCTTTCCGTATCAGACTGATGTATGCCAGAGTATTTATGGAGATAAAGGTCGGGACGGAGCTCCCGATTATTTTCGAGTATCAGGTGGCATCCGGGGAGGTTTTAACTCAGGCTGTGGAGTATGATTGTGTCCCCCCAAGGTGTTCCTTCTGTGAGTGCTTTGGTCACTCATCCAGTGCTTGCCTGTCTAGAGGGACGGAGACAGGTAGGTCCTCGGTAGCGCAGATGGAGGTAGTTGGGCCAGAGGTGGCACCCGGTCCCGTAGCAGGAGTGGCAGCGACTGTCAGACCGATGGAGGAGATCTCCCGGATGGAGGGGGCCAAGAGGTCCGTGACTGACACCCCGCAGAGACAGGTGGGTTCTCAGAGAGTGATAGTCTCATTCAGGCCCCAGAGGAGTATGGTGACAAGGGGTATGAGTTTCATGGATAGTAGATATGATGGGATGGAGTCTTCAATGGTGGAAAAGGTTTATAGCAGAAAAAGACATGCCTCGTCCCTACGAAAAGAGGAGCTCCAGCCAGGGGGGCTCGATGATCAGACCGTGGCCAACCCAGATTGGACCTTAACTCCCTCCAGGATTTAGTCCCATCTTGCACCTTCCTCAGGGACGGGGATAGGGAGGATATAGATCTGACGGACGGGATACTTCCCTCGGGTATCAGTCCAGATGGAGTTCAGGGGGATCCTACATTGATTAATTAATGTCAGTCCTTGCCTAGAACATTCGTGGTGGGTGTTCCATTGGAAGATGGAGGGAGATTAGTGGAGTTCTGAAGAAGAAAAAGTGTGACATTTCTATTCTTCTTGAGACCAAGATTGGAGGGGAGACTATGCTATCTTGCAGGACGCCTGTAAACTGGGCGGATATCCGCAACCTGGATCTATGTGATATGGCTAGGATCTGGGTTTAGTGGAACAGAGATAGTTTGGAGGGGGAACAGATTCTGATGACAGAGCAGCTTATTGGCATTCTCTTTGTAAATAAGGAAGGATTCCACTTCATTCTTGGAGCAGTTTATGGGCACAATGATTGGCAGCTTCGGGAGACCTTGTGGGAGGACATTGTGTGAGTAGGTCGTATGGCAGAGCAACTGCATCTCCCCCTGCTGCTTATAGGAGACTTCAATGCCATGCTACATCGATAAGAGAAGGTGGGCAGTCGTCCAGTGCTGGATCCGATCTTATACGACTTCTAGAGGTGCCTCGTCTTGCCTGGACTGAGGGGACTGGAGAGAGCTGGACACATCTGGACCTGGCACAATAAGACGGTTCACAACAGGATTGCCTGTCAGCTGGATCGGGTGTTGGAAAATAGCGAATGGTTTCGCTACTTTCCTAATTCCATGGCGGAAGGACTAGCGGCAGGGACCAGCTATCACTCTCCTATCCGGGTTAGTTTCTCTGAGAGGCCCACTTGGAAGTCTCGTCCATTCTGGTACAATAATGGCTGGTACCTTTCTGCTGGATATAAGAAAGTTGTTATGGGAGGGCTGCAGTATTTTCGGGAGGGCACGGCTCAGTTCCGTATGGCTCACAAACTCAAACAGGTCAAGAGAGCTATTCGGGATTGGGTCAAGAAGATGCCGCGGTCTTCCCTAGAGGACAAGGATGCCGAGCTTCGTGAGGTTCAGAAAGATTTGTAGTCTGACATGCTGAGTGGGGAGTTGGCGACTAGGGAGCGGGAACTAATTGCGGAGGTCAACATCATGAGGCTTCAGCAGGAGATTAGTACGGCCCAGAGGGCCAAGTGTTCATAGCTCAAGGATGGGGATCGGTGCATCAAGTTCTTCTATGATGTGATCCGTGTTAGACAGCACCGGAACAGCATCCCCAGGTTGCTTAATAGCGAGGACAGGCTTGTGGGCGACCCAGTGGAGATTCAAGAGGAGGCAGTCAGGTTCAATTCTGACTTATATCAGCAAACTTATTATCCCACCACGTTCCCCGGCCTTATCACGAAGAGGCTGGTGACGCACCATGGGAATAGTTTGTTGTTGGCCCTGTAAGATTGGAGGAGGTGGAGGATTTGTGATGAAGCTAGATCCTAATAAGGGCCCGGGGCCTGACGGCTTCTCTTGTGGGTTCTTTAGACGTCATTGGGGTATGCTAAAGTTCTCAGTTTTGGAGGCGGTACAGGAGTTTTTCTTGGAAGAAAAGTTGTTGAAGGAGCTGAATCACACATTCTTGACCTTGGTTCCGAAGAAGGAGGGTGCGACCTCCCTCGCCGACTTCAGGCCGATTGCGTGTTGTAATTATCTTTACACAATAATTACTCACCTCATGTGTCATCGTATGGAAGGGATTATGCAGGGCTTGGTGTCTCGAAATCAAGCAGCTTTCATCAAGGGGCGCTCGATTGCTGAGCACAGTCTTCTTGTACATGAGATGGTGAGAGATTTCAACAAGTCGGGAGAGATGAAGGCTTGTGTGAAGCTGGATTTGCGGAAAGCCTATGACACGGTCAACAGGGACTTCCTCTGCCACCTTATGCTTGCTATAGGGTTTGATGAGAAATGGGTGGCTAGGGTGATGGAGTGCATATGCTCCCCCATATTTTCGGTCCTCATTCAGGGTACTCCATATGGATGCTTCTCGAGCAACAGGGGACTGCGGCAGGGGGATCCTCTCTCTCCATACCTGTTCACTCTGGTGATGGAGTACTTCACTTGTATGATGGACCTGACTGTGCATAGTAGAAAGATTGTTCCTCTTTTTAGGCAGGTCAAGCCGGTGGTGTCTCACTTGATATATGCTGACGACCTCTTGGTATTCCTGCATCCATCTATGAGGGGGATGAAGGCGCTTTCCGATATTATGGAGGATTTTGGGAGGTTGTCTGGTCTGCAGCTTAATAGGAAGAAGAGTAGGGTTTATTTCAGCTCTCAGTGCACCCTCAAGGAGGAACGGGCCCTTACTTTGGTAGTAGAGAAAGGAGAGTTACCGGTGAAGTATCTGGAGGTTCCGTTGACGGTCAATTATGCCAGGGATCAGTATTATCTCAGCCTGGTGGATTTTGCCCAAAGGAGAGTAGAAGGCTGGCAGGTAGCTGGACTGTCCTTTGGTGGCCGTATTGAGCTGGTGAGGTCTGTTATCTCTGGCATCGCTATGTTCTGATTGCAGTCGATTCAGATTCCGATAGCTACTATAAGGAAGGTGGAGTCCATTTGTGCTAATTTCATCTGGAGAGGAGGTATACATGCGATCGCTTGGAAACAACTCTGTCGGACCCGGAAGGAAGACGGAGTGGGGTTGGGACCTCTTCGGGCAGTTAGGGAGGCTTCTGGGGTGCGGATGGCATGGCGGTTCATCAAGGGAGGTTCCCTTTAGGCATAGTGGTTGGCTAGCAGATATATACGGTAGATAAATTTCTGGACATGCAGAATTGATAATAATTTTTCGGTCTCATTTAAGGCTATCCTTAGGTGCAGACCGGTTCTACAGTCCGCTATATGCAGGATTATGAAAGATGGGGCGAATACTGATCTCTGGCTGGACCCGTAGATGGGGAATGGCTCCCTTCTGGAGATCTTGGGTGCATAGATGGACAGAGAGGCGAGCAGAGGGGTGAAATGTAGTCGGATTATCAGGGACGAGAGCTGGAGGCCTGAGGAGTATCCATTCACGGCTCAGTTTGGAGAGGCGATTCGTCGGATCACTATCGACACTTGTCACTACTATATTTTTGGCTTGAGGGTATTTTGGTCATTTTGACTTTTTGGTGATTTTGAATTTTTATTATACTAATTGTTAGGTTGAGGCTTGACCTAGAAACTTAGCCTAATCTAGATTAGCCTTGGGCTTAGTGTATTGATTAGGGTAACTTAGTAATGACAAGGTTATTAATATCTAGATATTCTAGGTTAGATATTTTACTCTTAGGATATTTGTGGAAAAGTCAGCCCTATGACTAGTTGAACCAATAGGAAAGCTTAGAATTGGGTGGACAACTCCTAGCCACTCATCTAGACCTAAAACCTAACCTTAATTGATCTATGGCAGCCATCAAACACCCCCCTTCCTATAAAGTCTCATTAACAAAGCCTTAGCCTCTTTTTACTTCTTGCTTAGAACCCTAAAAGTTCTTCCCTAAATTCTTTCCCCTAATATCCAAATCAAGCCCAAATTGGTCTTAATCAATTGCATCATCACCCTCTACCATAGTAAAAGCTAGTAGGGACTTGCTAGCTAGGATTTGAATTGCTTTGGTCATTTGAAAATCAAAGGGGAACCCTTAACCTCACCCTTCTCATTGAAATTCATTCTCAATAGGTAAATCCCATGAAACCCTTATAAAATCATGTTTTATTTTCATAGATGCATGCATATAGGTATACCCTAGCTGTAGAGTTAGTTTTGTTCTAGGTAGTGTCCATTTCATGTCCGTATCGGACACGTATCAGTGATTTAAATAGGGTGTTCGATGAAATATTTGTGAGAGAAAAATTATGTTAATTTCAGAATCTATTTGAATAGAAAATTAGGTTATTATTTATAGATCACTAATCAACTTGACTGAGTCAAAGTTAGGGTGATTTTCGTATCCAAAATGGACACGGACCACGCGCGCGCTGACACCACACAGTGTCCTGCTACCCGTTTAGCTTTGTGGACACTACACACCACGTGGCGGCCCGCCACTTGGCATAGACCAAAAGGCAGTGTCTGACAATACCCCCCTTGAGTCTCGTGTCACCTTGTGTCGTGTCGGGGGAGAAATCCTATGCGCACGCGTTTTATACACAGTCTGTGCACACTAATTTTGCTCTCTGATACGGGCTTCCCGTATGGACACGGCGACACTTGGGCTCGTGTCAGGGTCCTAGGTACGAAGCCCTATATTGGGCAAACTTAGGTACATGAGCACGTGTCATGAATTGACTCGTGTCGTGTGCACGAGGAAACGGCACGCGTGTACGAACCTGTACACGAATTGTGCACCACAGGGTTCCTGTCCGTGTTTTTACGCATTTGGACACTTCGTGTCCACTCTAGTGGGCACAAATGACACCCCCTAGACACGTGAACACATGAGGAACACACCTACATGCCTGATTTCTAAATTCAATGGTTTAATTATGGTTTCGAAATGGAGGGGAAGGTTCATGTATCAGTCGGGTTGTTCAGTTGGATTTATGTGAACTGTCAGTTAATTTATGAACCTATTCCTGTATTTGAATGCTAATTTAGTTTTAGGATTTAAGGTGGTGTATACATATATGTTAGTTGCTTGTTAAATTTCATTTGGTTGAAAGTTGGGTTGAGGTTTAATGTTAATTTAGTTCTGAAACGGTTTACTAAGATTGTGAGACCCGTCTCACTGTATCGGTATTTTATACTGATACGTGTTTATTTGAGCCGTATTTCGTATTTATCAATTTGCATGATATTTTAAAATTTTTTCTAAGTGGGATTTTCATGACTTGGTTTAACTTGGATTTGGTTTTATTTGGTTCGGTTCCATTTTGACTTGGCTTGGTTTAGTTTGGTTTTTATGAGATGAGGTGTATGGTTTAGATTTAGTGGAGAGGAATGAATGGTGGAGATTGCTTGGGCTTGTTATATAAGCCACCTACCACTCTCTCTCCTCCAATATTTTCATTTCTATCTTCATCTTCTTCCTCCAGCCCAAGGCAAGTACACCTTGCCGAATGTTGGACGATTTCAATTTCGTTTGTTCCATTCTCTTCCTTGTTATATTCTTAGCATCTTTAGAACTTGGAGTTTTCGGTTTTACCGGTTGGATTGTTGTAGATCTAACTTTGTGGTATTTTCGGTTTTCATGGGTTTTGATCTGGTAAACTTGCATATTTCTGCTAGTTGAAGGTTCCATGTTGTAGAGAATTTTATTCTGCCCCATTTTGACCTATGGAAGTTTAGATTTGGACACTGGATGATGGGATTAAGGAGCTTGAAAGCATGGCTTCATGGTGTTCTTCTTCTCGGAAAGTGGAGGAGAAGAACGGTACTTGACCGCATGACTATTTCATGCGGCAAGTGTTCTTCCCTGCCGCATGGATAAACCCAGCCGCATGAGCATTAATTCATTGCCTTGGCCACATGGCCATTTTTCCACGTTTGCTAGCATGCATTAATTGCAGGGCTATTTAATTAATTGCCTTGCATTTCCCATCCGCATATGGCCTTAGCAGTCAGTCGCATATGCAAGTATTATGTTAATGTATACTTTAATGCATGCAATATTTTAATGAATATTCTAAATGCATTCCCTGAAGCATTCAGCCGCATGGAAATTTTGTGAGCCGCATATGGGAGTAATAATAGCCGCATGTGTTAGCAATTGCTGGCAACTTAGCCGCATAGAATCAAAGTATGCACTCCTAAGTGCAGTTATTTAATTAGGAAAATGACATTTGCACCATCAGCCGCATGCATGCATCTTGGAGCTAGCCGCAGATGGCATGGTAAAGTATTACTTTTATGCATTTAAGTCCCTCAATGCATTTTACGTATTTAAGTCCACAAACATGAGCCGCATGAGAATAAATTGAATGTATTTTATGCATTTAAGCCCCTCAATGCAATAAATGCATTTAAGTCCAAAAAGGCAAGCCGTATAGGCTCTGAAGGCATATTATTCCTAAAGCATAACTATTTGCAATTAAGACCCTACCTTATTATTTAAATGCTTTATGCACTTAAGACCCTAATATTTCATATATTATATGCTTGAATGTTTTGGTTAAAGCATTTGTCCTTATATGCTTAATGCTTGGGTTAAAGCATCCAGAGCCGCATAAGAAAGAATTTGAATGCAAAAATGCATTTAGGCCCTTACTACTTTATGCTTTATCCTTTAAATGATTGGTTAAAGCATTTCCTTATCCTTTAAAAGATTAGTTAAACATTTGTCTTAATGCTTTAATGCTTGGATCCAGCATTCTGGAGATGCCAGCCGCATGGCCATATTTCTTTATTATTTGTTTGTACTTTCATGCAAGCAATGTGAGGGTGAGCCGCATAGATATTTATAGTATTAATATTGTTTAATGCAGAGCTGCATGGCCTTTGGCCATTAAATAATATTAATTGCATGTTGCATTTTTGCATGGAATTTAAGGTGAGCCGCATAGGCTCCCTTCCCCCACTATCTAATATTTTGGCCACGTGAGCCACTCTTTTACTGGCAGTCATCATTTCATTGTTTGGCCACGTGCCCCTTTTGTTTGCTTGAGTGGAAGCTTGCATTTATTGCGGGTCCCACTCTCTTTGTCTTTTCTGATTGCGGAAATGTTTCTTGCTGGCATTTAATTTTGGAGCCGCATGGCCTCCCACCCATTCTTGGCCGCATGGCCCCTTTTGTTATTTTCTGGCCGCATGGGTGGCCTCCCACTCTCATTGACCGCATGTTTGTTCTCCCACTTTTGGACCGCATGGGTCCCACTTTGATTGTTTAAATATTTTATTTGCCTGAATTGTGGTCAGAATTTCTTCCCACTCCCAACATAAAAATTGTAGAGTTTCTCCTTGGCTTCAAAAATATATATATTATTAATATATTATTATTTAATTGTGCAAGTTTCTTCCTTCTTTGATAAATGACATGATACGACGGTGACCCGTAGTGGTGCACTCTTGAAATGAACTTGACATGATATTCTTGACATGATATTCTTGACTTGATAATTGACAGTGATAACTTGACATGATAATTCTTGATAATGGCCCATCGTGACGCACTCTTGATAAGTAATAATGATAATGATAGTGGCCCGTCGTGGCGCACTCCTGACAAGAATTAATTAGTATCCTGACACCGTGGGTATTGTATTGAATGTGCTTGTATAAGCTACTGTCAAGTCTTGCATCATGTCTAGGACATGAATTCCTGATTTCCCACGGTCAGGGATTCATATTGAATCTGGCTAGGTTAATGACTAGATTGATCAAGTAGTTCATGGAGAGACTTTTCCAGTTACCTGTTGCCCCTTTGACCCCGACCTTATATATATATACATAGAATTTGTTGCTATCCGTCGAGATGAGCGCACTTCCAGCCCGCCGTCGAGTGTGGTACCTTAGGACACATGTATCTTACTACAGTGTGTCTGCTATATCATGCTATCTTTTCCTTTTCTTTGCTGGGGTCATTCAGGTAGCAGCAGGCGGGTAACTGGACTTGGAAGAATCTCGCTGCATCTTGCTAGTAACTAGGCCTGTGATAACCCTAGTTAGTTAAAGTATCAAGCCGTACTTATTGCTTGGCCGTGAATGTTGGATGGAGTTCAATCTGTCTAGTCTTGTCTTGATCTTGTACATGATTGTTACATATTCTGATTTCTTATTTTATCTTGCCGATAAATGGTGGGGGAAACCAAGTTTCGTTCAGACGAAGGGTTACAACCCCGGTCCTTGTTTGGTTTACGGGTTGTAACCTGGTTATCTGAATAGTCCTATGGTCATCCCATCGTATATCACCTTCCCAGTTCTATTTATTTAACATGTTCTCCAGTTTACTTTATGTCAAATGATAATTTACTTACTGTCTTCCTATAATCGGGATAAGTGCATTGGTACTGCACAAATCTCGATCCTCCCTTACTTATTGCTTGCTTTGTTTACTAATGATTGCTGATTTTAAGTTCATAGTTCGGCCTCATTTGTGGTACTTGCTATTTGGGGTCTGACCCCACTGGTTTTGCATGGCCAGGTTCTGATAGAAGAGCCCGAAGGATCTACCGCACCATCTACTCGACGGTGACCAGCCGGAGCACCAGAGTGCCTCAGTGGGTTTCTTCTTCATTCTCCCACTGATATATAAATTCTCCTCTTGTAACGTTTAGCCCCGAGCACGTGTTTAGCTCGTGTTTTGGTATTTTCCTTGATGTTGTAGCCTACGGACATAAACATGATATGTGTATTCTAGACTATAGCTAGTCCTTATCATGTATGACGAATACTCTAGCTAGTCCTCAGTTCTGTGGTACTGGCTTCATGATCAGTCATGTATATATGGTTCGGGATGTCTTACTATTGTATGTATGATGATCGTACTCCTTGCTCTTGTATAACTGCCTGTGATTGAGATACCTAGGATTGTTAAACCATAGGATTGACTGATGGCTTGTAGAGTAACCCCCATGTCTTGACAGCTTATACGTGATTTCAGAGTATTAACGTACTTTGGGATTACGTAGCTGGCTATGTCTGTCCCCGCTCTCCAGTATTCTGGTTCTGGGGCGTGACAAAGATTTCAAGTAATTGGTTGAACCTGAGTTTTTCAATGTCTGTTTCCTGAGATTAATGTTAATTCAGTTTTGGATTTAAGATTGTGTAAAGATATATGTTTGTTTAGTTTAGGATTAACCTGAAACTGAACCAGTGTAACTGGGTTAAATGTGTATGGGATTGGGGATTGAATGAGGAAGAGAACTATAACCAAAATTCCTGAGTGTTAACCTGAGAATTGTAATAACATTTTCTATATGTATTCCTGAAATATAGGTTAAAGGTTAACCTGAAATTGACTGGTTGTTAACTGAGATATCAGTTATGAGAAATTGGGTTTTGATTTCACTGTTAAGTGTAATATCTGAGATTCAGTGAAACTGAAAATAGGTTTTTGATTTCTGAAATATTAATACATGTTATATGTTTAATTCCTATATAAAAACTCAGTTGGTTGATGAATGTTAACTGAAATAGGTTTTGGTTTCGAAGTAAATTGAACTAGTGTGAAAACCTGAGCTGGATTGATAACAGTTTAACTAAGATTTTAGTTATGTTTGAATTTGGTTTGATTTTTCAAATGCTAAAGTGAAACCTAGAATTTAATGTGGGTAACTGAGATTAAGGGTTAGTGTTAAACTGATTTGTGAATATGAGATAATTGAGTTAAGTTAAATATTAACCCAATGCCATGTGCTCTTAAACCCTTGCTTGTAGTCCATAGTCCAAACACACACACACACTTTTCACTCTCTAATTTCCTTCTTCCTTCTTCAATACATATATAGATTCCCTACATAATTATATACATATTGATTATATGAGTGATACCTATATGTGCAATAGAGTGTATATATATTATAAATGAGTATTGTATAAGTAGGGTTGTATTGGTAATGGTGTATAGGCCTAGAGGTAGTGTTGACCTAAGTTGACTAGAGTGACCTAGAATAGTGGACTTGACCTAGTTGACTTACAGTTGACCAAACCCTAGAGTTGACCCAGTTTGACTAGATATTGACTTGGGTTGACCCAGAGTTGACCAAGTTTGACTTTGACCTAGTTTGACCTAAAAATCATGTAGATTGCATTACAAACTTCACTTACCTTATGTTAAACACATTGTGACTTGTGTTGCTCTAAATAGGACTCATCTACTCTGCCTGGACATCTACACTTACCAGATACTCAGGATATCAGGCGAGTACATTCTTTGACCGTTTCATACTTGCTAGAACTTATATTCCTGCTCTAGATTTACTTTACTTGTATGCTGTCACGTTGGTAACACGGATTGGTACTATATGGATCTTTTCATGAGATGTTATCCCCCTCAGGAGCATCAAGTACTTCATGTCTTGTGCGTTTCACTTATATTATGTATCGTCATGCTTCACTATTCATGTATACTCTGGAGTCGCATGTACTCTCATGTTCACAGAGCCCCTATGAATCAATTTCACGTGTGCTCTTATCTATGAGGCAGTAAAATCTTGAATCTTAACGTAACATGTCTGGATCCTTGTGTATTGATTGGGGCTGGGGGAGTAAAAATAGCATGTGAATAATTCCAAGTAGTATAATCATGAATCACCTCTCTTGAATCACCTCCACCTGTTCACATGTCTATCTTGTACTCTGATTCACTAGTCACTGATAGTTCTCTATTTATAGTAGATATTTCCATTACAGGTATCTCTTTTACTTTATGTACATTCCTTCAGTTATTCACATATCGTACTCTATTGCATGTTTATTATCTTCTGACATGATATGAACTGCGTGAGATGTATTGTGCTCACTTCTGTCCTGACTGGACCTGTTGATATATTACAGAGGATGAGGATGAGGCTTTCTGCACTACCTATTACAGAGCAGCCCTAGACGACACTTGCGAGCTGGACTCTCAGGAGGACCCAGCTCTAGCTGATGTTATCACCCCTATTGCCTAGACTAGTTTAGTTAGGCTTTATCTTACTTATGTTGTCATTTGGGATTGAGTTGTATTATGTTTTGTTATTGTGTCGTTTAGACACTTAGACTTATTTCCCTTTCTGTTTGTACTTCCTTTGAGATTTTCATATTTATGACATCGTGCTATTTCTACCTTAGATGTGATTGAGACTGTATTCTGTATTGTCACCTCCACTCGGAGTGTATATACTGTACAAGTATATTATATTGTTAGATGTTGTAACCTAGGACAGCGTTCTACCGCCGACACTACGGCGTAGGCTGGACGTACCCATTTCTCGTGCCCATACTCTAGGGTGCGGGTCGTGACACGCTTTTAGTGGTGGCCCATGCAGGTCTTAGATTTGCGGTGGTATTCGAACTAGAGTATCACTGCAGCCTGCAGTAGGATTAGGATATTTTGAAGGTACTCAATCACATTAGAAAAAACTCTTAATTAAATTCCTTTTATCTAAATTTGCTGCTTATTGTTTTCCCTTGAATATAAACTGTCCTCCTTTACTATTTCGACTCATTCTCAGAAATTGTCTCTTGTTTGATCTGTCTCCAGGATGGTTGAGACACGATCGTAGCGCCCCACCGCGGGAGGTATGTCAGAGAGGTCTTCCACTTCTCGTCCAGTTCAGACAGGACCTGAGATGGCAGCTCTCTTAGTACCTACTCAGGTTGGAGTATCTGCAGCCTTCGGAGGAGCACCTCCTCCAGTTCAGAGGCAGACCCCGATTATTCCGGAGGTTCTTCGGCCGTAGCAGCCACCTGCGGGGATGGTTGATACGGGCTATCTATTTTCCTTTATGGAGAGGATACTGGAGTCCCAGCAGCAGCAGCAGCAGCGTCAGACTGCCGATTTCCGTCAGGGTATAGACGAGGCTCACCAACTGGTCCGAACGACAGTGGAGATAGTGACCATCCAGGGAGCAGCTCCACACCAGCATCAGTACCAGCCGAGGACGTCGGGCATCCAGGAGTTCCAAAAGATGCGTCCAAGGGATTTCTATGGTACAGAGAGCCTCCACTATGCGGACGACTGGATAGAGCATATGGAGGAGGTATTCCGGTTGGCAGAGATACCAGCCCGACTTCAGATCGAGGCGGCAGCCAGCCAGATGCAGGACCTGGCCCGCACTTGGTATTAGACAGACCCCCGAGTGGGAACTCAGGGGCAGACTTGGACAGCATTCAAGACGTTGTTCAAGGAGCAGTTCTTTTCGGATGTAGCATTGGGAGGCATAGAGCAACAGTTCGAGAGCCTGGTTCAGGGGAACCAGACAGTTGGAGAATATACCAGAGAGTTCTGCCGATTGAGCAGATTCATTGAGGACTTGAGCGAGAAAACGAAGGCGAGAAAGTTCTGCAGGGGCTTGATCAGGGAGGTCCGGTCATTGACTAAGAGTGACCGGGATGCCACCTTCGCAGAGATCTTAGCAGGAGCTATGGTGGCAGAGGACGACCTGGGGTTGAAACTGAAGAGAGGTCGGGACTTTCTTGGAGCCAGTAGCAGTGGAGGCCAGGCCAAGAGGCCCCACTTTCAGCAGCAGCCTCAGGGACAGGGCCGTACATCTTTTCAGCAGGTACAACAGCAGCAGCAAGCTCAGAGACAACAGTCCACCGGTTGTGTCTACTGCAAGAAGCCAGGGCATGGGTGGACTGAGTACAGGAAGAGACTGGGGAAGTATCTTCTTTGCGGATCGTCAGAGCATCAGATGAGGGACTGTTCCCTCCCCACAGGCAGAGCAGCTCAGGGAGCCGGAGCCAAGGCTCCAGTAGGCCAGCAGAGGGGACCAGTCCTGCAGACGCAGCAGCAGAGGTTCGGCCAGCATCAGCAACAGGCCAGGGGAGGCCAGCAAGGGCGAGCATTCGCCATGGCAGCGGAGGATGCTGAGGCCATTGGAGATCTTATTACAGGTTCTGTTCTTCTTGACTCCATTCCAGCTTTTGACTTGTTCGATTCGGAGGCTTCCCATAGCTTCGTGTCATTATCTTTTGCTATTCGATACCATCTTGCTTCTGAATCGTTGCCTAGGACTTGCAAGATCACGACCGAAGGTGGTATTATCCTCGTCAGTGATATTTGTAAGGATCGAAGAGTAATTTTGGGAGGCCGAGAACTGGATATGAGTCTGCTCGTAATGCCACTACCGAACTATGATATAGTACTTGGGATGGATTGGTTGAGTAGGTACCATGCCAGTATAGATTGCTGCGGTGGCAGAGTTCTTTTCTGTCCGCCAGAAGAGCCAGAGTTTGAGTTCGCCAGGCGGAAGGCAGAACAGGGCAGCGGAGTCTTCTGCGGAGTTGCAGTTGAGGAGCCGACAGTGCCACATCCATTGATAGCAGAGTTCATAGATGTCTTTTCGGAGGACTTGCCAGGACTTTCACCGGACAGAGACGTTGAGTTCTCTATAGACTTAGTGCCCGGCGCAGAGCCGATTTCTTAGCACATCTATAGGGTGAACAACAGCGAGTTGGTGGAGTTGAAGAAACAGGTAGATGAGTTACAGGATAAGGGCTTCATCCGATCTATCTCTTCACCATGGGGTGCACTGGTGCTCTTTGTACCGAAGAAGGATGGGTCGGTACGGATGTGTATCGATTACAGGGCACTCAACAACCTTACGATCAAGAACAGGTACCCGCTGCCGCGGATCGATGATCTCTTTGATCAGTTGAGCGAAGCTAGGGTATTTTCGAAGATTGATCTGAGGTCAGGTTATCATCAGGTGAAGGTGAAGAGGGAGGATATCCCGAAGACAGCCTTCAGGACGCGGTATGGCCAGTTCGAGTTTTTGGTGATGCCGTTTGGGTTGACCACTGCCCCGGCGGTATTCATGAACCTGATGAACAAGGTGTTCCACCAGTACTTAGACAAGTTCGTGGTGGTGTTCATCGATGATATTTTGGTGTACTCGAAGACCGCGGAGGAGCATGAGGAGCATTTGAGAGTGGTTCTGGAGACTCTCAGGAAGGAGGAGCTTTATGGCAAGCTCTCGAAGTGTGAGTTCTTCTTAGACCGAGTTGATTTCCTGGGTCATGTTGTGACTGGAGATGGGATCTCAGTTGACCCGAGGAAGATCACGGCAGTTGAGGCATGGGCAGCACCGACTTCAGTTGCGGAGATCAGAAGCTTTCTGGGATTGGCAGGCTACTACAGGAGGTTCGTTCAGGTTTTCTCCCGAGTTGCAGAACCATTGACTAGGCTGACCCGGAAGGATGCAAAGTATATCTGGTCAGAGGAGTGTCAGGTCGCTTTTGATGAGTTGAAGAAGCGGTTGATGACAGCTCCGATTCTGACTTTGCCATCAGGATCAGGCGGGTTCACTATTTACAGTGACACCTCTGGGAAGGGTTTGGGTTGTGTCTTGCAGCAGCATGGGAAGGTAATTGCTTATGCTTCCAGGCAGTTGTGTCCGCATGAGAAAAACTACCCTACCCACGATTTATAGTTGGCGACAGTTATTTTTGCCTTGAAGTTGTGGAAACACTATTTATACGGAGAGCGTGTGGAGATCTTCACAGACCACAAGAGCTTGATGTATGTGTTTACACAGAAGGAGCTCAATATGAGACAGCACAGATGGTTGGAGTTGATGAAGGACTTCGACATTGTACTGCAGTATCATCCAGGGAAGGCCAACGTGGTTGTCGATGCTTTGAGCAGATACCTGACAGCCATGTGTTTGACGGCAGATCATCACTTGCTAGCAGATCTGGAGAGCCTGGGGATCGAGGTGCTAGTACCAGGAGTGGAGATGCAGATGTGGGGTCTACAGATTCAGTCGGACTTGATTGAGGGGATAAAGTCGACTCAGTTCGATGATGTTGCTCTGCGGTGCATTCGAGAGCAGGCTCGAGCAGGGTTGGTGGACGAGGAGTTCACCATTACAGAGGATGGCACATTGAGGTACAGTTCCAGACTGTGTGTGCCCAGTAGAGAGCTTCGGGAGCAGGTCATGTAGGAGGCCAACCGTTTTCAGTACTCTATGCATCCAGGTGCAAACAAGATGTATAGAGATCTTATGGAGCATGTATGGTGGTGTAGGATGAAGCAGGAGGTAGCACGCCTCGTCGCTAGATGCTTAGTCTGCCAGCAGGTGAAGGCAGAGAGGCAGAGGCCAGGAGGGTTATTGCAACCGTTGCCCATTCCGGAATGGAAGTGGGAATACATCATGATGGACTTCATTTAGGGATTATCGCGTACTCCAGGAGGGAAAGACGCGATTTGGGTCATCGTAGACAGGTTGACCAAATCAGCTCACTTTTTGCCATTTAAAGTGGGTACGTCTACAGAGAGGCTGGCGGAGATGTACATGCGACAGATCATCAGGATTCATGGGGTCCCGGTGAGCATTGTCTCGAATCGGGATAGTCGTTTTACTTCCCATTTCTGGAGGAATCTATAGACTAGTTTGGGCACTCAGCTCAAGTTTAGTACTGTATACCACCCTCAGACGGACGGACAGTCAGAGAGGACTATTCAGACACTCGAGGGCATGCTGCGGACTTGTGTCTTGGATTTCGGAGGATCCTGGAAGGATCACCTGTACTTAGTAGATTTTGCATACAACAACAGTTTTCAGGCCAGCATTGAGATGTCACCGTTCGAGGCACTGTACGGGCGTAGATGTCGTACACCCTTATCTTGGGATGACGTCGGAGAGCGAGCTTTATTGGGACCTGAGATGGTTGTGGATGCAGCCGAGAAGGTGAATCTCATCAAAGATCGACTTCGTGTAGCGCAGGACAGACATCACCATTGGACCGATAGCCACCGTAGACCGTTGGAGTTCGAGGTACAGCTTAGAGATAGGATTAGAAGTAGGATTGTTTGTTTTGTGATTTTATTGATCATGTTTGATTATTATTGTTAACTTGAGACATTGATTATGTTTAGCTCGGAGATCTGGTTTTTCTGAGGATATCTCCAACACGTGGTACCATACATTTTAGTGGAGGTAGGAAGCTTAGTCCGCACTTCATCGGACCTTTCGTTATCAGCGAGAGAGTCAGTGACAAAGCTTACAGGCTAGATTTGCCACCTGCATTAGTGGGAGTCCACAACGTATTTCACGTGTCGCAGTTGAGACGGTACGTGGCGGACCCTAGCCATGTACTGCGTACCGGTGGAAAAATTATTAGATGGTTTCGGCTCACCACGTGGCGATGGTGAATAGTGAATCCGACCAATAATTAAAGGATAAATTACAAAAAAGTTCTCGTTAGATTTCCGCTTTTTGTACTAAAAGACCCCATGCTCTTAATATTTCTAAATATATAAAAAATGCTCATTAGACCCCCTAATACTCAATTCTGTGTAACGGATGTTATATCTTCAGTAAACTGACCGTTATACCCTCCGTAATATAGGCTAAACCCCTCATTAGATTATTTTCCTTCTTCCAATTCGACGATTAAGCTTTCTTCCTTCCGTAATTCGAAGACGGAGAAGAAGAGGTTCATGATTCGAAAACGGAGGAGAAGAGGTTCGTGAATCCAGTTTCGAGATTCAGGTATACTCGTAAACCCTAACTTAGTATAAGAACGATGAGGAATTTTGGGAAATAACCCTAGTTTGGGAAGACTTTAGGAAAAATAATCCCATTTTCGGGTGAGAACCCTAATTTCGTTTGTAACCCTATTTTGGTGTGACAATCCTAATTTTGCACTAAAAGTTTTTGTTTGTGACGATGATTTTGTTCGTGACGAGGATTTTTGGGAAAAAATCCTAGTTTGGGAAGACTTTAGGAGAACCTTAATTTCGTTTGTAACCCTATTTTGGTGTGTAACCTAATTTTGTTTGTAATTGTGTCTGCACAATTACTGGACAAAGTGTGTGGGCAAAAATCCTAATTTTGTTTGTAAGTGTGAAAATTAGTTTGTAATTGTGTACAAATTTTAACACAACATGTAATTAGTTTCTGTATGTAATTGTGTACAGATTTTAACACAAAATTAGTTTCTGTATGTAATTAGTTATTAATTTGTTATTAGTTTGTAATTGTGTACAGATTTTAACACAACATGTTTGGTATAAAGTATGCTCTTCACATGTATGTTGGGGGTCACTTTGATGTTGGTGACAAATACGTTGGTGGTGTAGTATTGGAACTGAAAGAATTTCTTCTTACTGATAAATTCTGTTGGTTTGACCTTGATGGCCTATGTGCAAGTGCTGGGGTGCAGGCTCCATGTGAAGTTTACTTCTATGACCCTGTGGATGGAAGGAAGACACAATTATTGGGTAACAATGATATAATGAGCTGCTTTGCAAAGTTTCCAGAGCCATGTCTTCTCAAATTTTATGTATTAGGGAAGCTCGATGAGTCACTCATTGATTACAATGATTATGAGACACATATTACTGATTTTAGTAAAGCAGCTACAGAGATAGAAATGAATATGGATGATGATTATTGGGCAAGCATTAACTTGAATGGGGTACCACTTGAACATGTGGATGAAGAACATGTGTCTGTTCAACCAGTAGGTGAAGAATATGTGGCTGTCCAACAAGTGTCTGAAGAACATGTGGCTGTTCAATAAGTGGGTGAAGAACATGTGGCTGTGGGTGAAGAACAAGTGGCTGAATAACAAGTAGGTATTGACTATAGTAGTTTTTTTACCTGATGAAGACATTGACCAAGAGTCTGAGTATAATCCCAGTGATGAGTTGGGAAGTGTGGGGGTATAAAGATTTTGAGTTGGGTTCTTCCGATCCTGTTGTGACTAAAAATAGTTTGTTGAGAGATAAAAATGTGGATGTTCATGTAGAAAAATGTTTTGCTATACATGAAGAATTCAGGAGTGCTCTGAGGCTCCATGCCATCAAGAACAAGTACAATCTGAATTTTGTATACAATGAAAGAAGGAGGATCACAGCTATATGTTCAACTGAAGGATGTGAGTGGAGGATTCATGGAAGTGTTGTAGGTAAAAATGGATACTTTATAGTTAAAAAAATTCCAGTCTGCACATGCAAAAAATTGTGGCGAGGTGGACAGCAACAAACAAGCCACTTCTACATTTTTTGCAAATAGGTAGCTTATTACTTAACTGTTACTATTAGTTAGCATTTAGTTAACTGTTATTTAGCTTTTAGTTAACTGTTATTTAGCTTTTACTTAACTGTTACTATTAGTTAGCTTTGTAGTTAACTAAAAGTTAGCTATTAGTTAACAGTTATTTATCCACTTCTATATTTCTTGCAAACAGGTATCTCCACAGGTTCAGACATGTTCCAGAGTGGAAGAATGTTGGATTTAAAACTCATATAGCTGAAGATTTAGAGATTGAAGTTTCCAGACATAAAATACACAGGGCAAAAAAGAAGGCATTGGAGATGATTGATGGGGATGTCCAAGAACAGTATGCTTGTATAAGAGAGTATGCGATGTTGGTGATTAAAACAAATCCTGGAAGTGTTGTTAGGGTAAAGGGAGAACTGGAGCCTGATGGGAAATCAACAAGATTTGTGAGGGTTTTTTACACCTTGAATGTACTACTGAAGGGCTTCAAGGAAGGTTGCAGACCATTCATTGGTCTTAATGGATGTTTCTTGAAGACAGAATACAAAGGTCAACTTCTAAGTGCTGTTGCTAGGGATGGAAATAACAGTTTCTATCATGTTGCTTGGGCAATTGTCGAGATAGAAAACAAAGAAACATGGAATTGGTTCATGTAGCAGCTGCTGGAAGCACTTGCCATAGATGGCAATTCAATCACTTGGATTTCTGACAGGCAAAAGGGTTTGTTGGATGTGTTTCATAATCTTCTTCCTCGTACAGAACATAGATTTTGTGCCAGGCACGTATATGACAACTTTACGAAGAAACATCCAGGAAACAAACTTAGAAATCTTCTATGGGAAGCTTCAAATGCATACACCTTAGCTGATTTCGAGATAGGGATGGAAAAGATAAAAAAAGTAAGCATTCAAGCTTACGATTGGCTTCAAAAGCTGTCTGCAGCACAGTGGTCAAAGCATGGATTCAGGTCTGAATCCAAATGTGATCTCTCAAGCAACAATATGTGTGAATCATGGAATAAACACATATTATTAGCAAGGGACAAGCCTATTATCTGTTTGCTGGAAACTATAAGAAGAATGCTAATAGCAAGGTTCCAAAATAAGAGAGAAAAAATGGCAGCTTATGATGGGTTACTTGTTCCTAAAGTAACAGAAAAGCTTGAAGAAGTGAAAGAGGATTCCAAAAGGTGTGTAGTCATTGGCTCTGGATTCAACAAATATGAAGTTATTCAAAAGGGAACCAATGATTCAGTTGACTTAGAAGCTAGGACATCCACTTGTAGAGTGTGGGAAATCACAGGCATCCCATGTGAGCATGCAGTTGCATGTCTTAAGAAGAAGAGGCATTTAATTGAAGCCTATGTGCATAAGTACTACCATAAGTCCACCTACTTGATGGCTTATGCAGAGCCAATTAATCCTCTTTCAATGAGGCATCTGAGGCACATATCTGGGGTTGTGCCTATGATCTCTCCTGTGGTTCGTAGCCTAACTGGGAGAAGGCCAAAAAGTAGAAAGAAACAATCTGATGAGATTAAAGCAAGTAAGAATGCAGAAAAATGCAAGAGAGCAACTGTGACATGTGGCAACTGCAAGTCAGTTGGACATAATACTAGATCCTGCAAAAAATGAATTTAAGAAGAAAGTGGTAGTGCCAAAGGCCAAGCCTGGTAGGCCTAGGATTTCTAAGTCTACCCTACATATTTGTCATGGTGATCCAACCCCCAATTCATGAAGGTCAGCATCTGCTTGTCTTTCTACTCAACTTTGTCTATACTACATTGTGCATTTTAATTATTTGTTACTCATCTTTTCGTAGGTTGTAGACAAGTAAAGGGTCTTTATCATTTTGGTGACCCTTTCTGAAAGTTAGCAATGGTGATTTAGAGTTATGTGAGTGTAAGGCTCTATGGGTGGGGCTCTGTTTGTGTGAACTGCTCTATTTTGTGGGGCTCTGGTGCTCTGTTTGTGTGAGACACATATTTTGTGGGGCTCTGATGCTCTATTTTCCTCTGTGGGGTGCTCTGCTTATGTCTGTGTTCAGCTCTATTTTGCTCTGCTGAGCCACTGTCCCTACCTCACTAACTCCTCTGAGCCACTGTCCCTATCTCATTTTGTCATGCTACAGTCCCTACCTCATTTTGTCATGCTACAGGTTCCTACTTCTTCATTTCATCATTTAATTTTTAATTTTTACTTCATTTCATCAATTATAACTCTGCCTTTCTTCAATGCAGTTGTTGAACAAATGTAAGATGTTGGTGCTCTGTTTGTGAAGATGAAACTTTGTTCGTGCTCTGTAAATCTGTAAGATAAAACTTTGCTGGTGCTCTGTTTGTGAAGATGAAACTTTGTTGTTGTTGAACAAATGTAAGATGTTGAAGTAAATCTGTAAGATGATACTTTGTTGGTGCTTTGTTTGTGAACTATGTTGGTCTTTGTTGGTGCTCTGTAAGATGAAACTTTGTTGGTACAATGAACTATGTTGGTCTGCAATGAAACAAGAGATTGGTCTTGTTGAAACTTTCTTGGTCTGCATTTATATGAATCTCTTCATTTTATGAGTAAGGATGTTGGTCTGCAATGAAATATGTTGGTCTCTCAGTTTACTGCAGTTTTTGTGCAGTTTACTGATGTTGGTCTGCAAATGTTGGCCTTTATTTCTGTGAACTCTCAGGTTCATTTCTGTGAACTCTCAGGTGCAAATGTTGGTTTTCATTTCTGATGTTGGTCTCTCATTTTACTGCAGTTTTTGTGAACTATCAGTTTACCCCTTCATTTTATATGAACTCTCAGGTTCAGTTTTTGTGAACTCTCCGGTTCAGTTTACCCCTTCATTTTCTATGAACTCTCAGGTTCAATTTTTGTGAACTCTCAGGTTCAGTTTATCTTCTCATTTTATATGAGACACATATTCAGTTTTTGTGAACTCTCAGGTTCAGTTTATCTTCTCATTTTATACGAACTCTCAGGTTCAATTTTTGTGCCACTGAAGTATGCTAACAATGTCTCCAACATTTTTCCCACATAGATTACTTCATTCAACAATTGCAATCGTCATACAAATTTTTTAAACATAACTATGCACGTTACAAAACCAAAAACAAATTGTAAAATATGCATGTCGAAGTATGGTCTTCGTTTACTTGTCGTCATCGCCACTGGCAATTCTCTAGAAGAAATTAAACGTCGGCTTCGATGCTCCTTCAATTCTTTCATTAAATTCCACATTAGAGTCTGATAGTACTCTGGAAGTTTATCATCCTCCCATAGTAGAAATCCACAAGAACTTCTTAGAAAATTTGCACACCCATAGAATCTTCTTCCAGGGTTTGCTTGCGTCCACGCAGTCTTCAATGGACTAATTGATCCACAATGGCAGTAAATAAATTTCTCTCGATTTTTACTTGAATGTCGTGAGAACGAAGATTGCGAGCTATAAGGCATAACTTCGACTTTGGATTAATCTGTTCGGAAATAAATTAGAAAAGAGAACAAATTACTTTGGAAACAAATTAGCAAAAATACAAGAACTGAAAAAATCAAAAAAAAAATGAAGGGTTGTGTTCAACCCCCAAGCTGCTGTGGAACCCCCAAGCTACTGTGGTAGCCCCGGCCGTTCTTCTAAGCCCCAAATATCCTCAGCCTTAAATAGATCAAATACAAAGGGTATTTTCGGTGTTTCATTAAAAGTTGTAGAGAATAATTATTGTGTGTATTTTATTGATGGGCTACTCAACTACTTATAGGGAGTCTATCTCCTCTTCATATTACATTTTCCAATGTGGGACTAAATTCCTTATTAGTTCTCAACACTCCCCCTCAAGATGGGCGATAGATATTAATCATTACCATCTTGTTACATAGCTTCGACAGACTTACTGAACTAAGACACCTAGTCAGACAGTCTGCCACTTGTTCTTCTGAGCGAACATGATCAATCTTCAGTATCCCTTGTTCCAGCTTTTCTTTGATGAAAAATCGATCGATCTCGATGTGCTTCATTCTATCATGTTGAACTGGATTATTAGCTATACTTATTGCAGCTTGACTATCGCTCAGAAGATGTAATGGTGCTCCCTTGTCCAGCTTTAACTCTGTCAGCAATGCTTTCAACCACAGCAACTCCGACACTCCTAAAGCCATTGCTCTGTATTCTGCTTCAGCTGTAGACCGTGCTACCACAGACTGTTTCTTGCTTCTCCATGAGACCAAGTTTCCTCCTACAAAAACACAATATCCCGTGGTAGACCTTCTATCGTCTATGTAGCTCGCCCAGTCTGCATCGTAGTATCCCTCAACTTCTATACATCCATTCTTCTTGAACCATAGCCCTTTCCCCGGCGTCCCTTTCAGATATCTCAAGATCTGAAATACTGCATCCATATGACCCGTTCTTGGATCATGCATGTAGCGACTTACTACACTCACCGCAAATAAATATCAGGGTGAGTGTGTCCTAGATAAATCAATCTCCCTACAAGTCGTTGATATCTTTCACGATCAACTGGCTCTCCTGTTTCTGCTCCCAACTTACACTTCTGGTCAATTGGAGTGACTGTAGCTTTGCATCCCAGCATCCCTGTCTTCTTCAGCAGATCTAGTGTGTATTTTCTCTGTGAGAGAACAATTCCTTGTTCGCCTTCACACACACCTCGATACCTAGAAAGTACCTCATCGCTCCTAGATCCTTCACTTCGAACTCCTTCGCGAGTTTTGACTTCAGCTTAGCAATCTCAGCTTCATCATTACTTGTGATTACTATATCATCCACGTATACAGCAAGTATAGTGATGTGGCCACTTGCATGCTGAAGAAAGACCGTATGATCTGCATTTGCTTGATAGTATCCCATGCCTTAAACAGCCTTTCTGAATCTGTCAAACTAGGCTCGAGGAGATTGCTTGAGCCCATATAGCGACTTCTTTAGTTTTCATACTTTTCCATGCGACGTCCCTCCGTCTGATTCTGTAGCATAGCACCCTGGCGGAGTTCCATGTACACTTCTTCTTGTAGGTCCCCATGGAGAAAGGCATTCTTCACATCTAATTGGTATAGCTTCCATCTATAGTTTTCTGCAATGGAGACCAGAGTCCTTACGGTGCTCATTTTCGCTACTGGAGCAAATGTCTCATCATAGTCGATGCCATATGATTGTGTGTATCCCTTTGCAACCAACCTCGCCTTTTATCGTTCCACCTTTCTTTCTGACGTCTTCTTTACTGTGTATACCCATTTGCATCCCACAGTTTTCTTTCCTTTGGGTAATGGAACCAGCTCCCACGTCTTATTTTTTTCCAGTGCCCCAAGTTCTTCCATCATCGCAACTTTCCACCTTGGATCTTTCTTTGCTTCCTGCCAACTTTTGGGCAACGAAGTAGAGTCTAATGATGCGATGAAGGCTCGATAATTCGAAGAAATATTAGAATAAGACAGGTAATTGGCAATATCATGTTCATAATCATCAAAACGACTAGGAGCCTTACCCGCATTGATGCGAGAAGATCTCCTTAAGGGAGCAATAGGTGGTGGAGAGATCATACCATCAGAGTCAGAGAGATCCGCATTAGAATCAGATTGATTCTGTGCGGGGACAACATCTTCAAGAGTTGAAGCATGAGTAGACGAAGGACTTGGTACAGAAGGCACAGGGCACGGTACAGGCACGGTACTGGACTTCTGCTGTCTCTTTCTGTAGACTTGGAGCTCCTTTTCCATTGTCTGCTGCACCCCCTGTTTAACATATGTATCTTCTTCATCTTCTGTATCGGAGTCACAACTTTCTGCCCCTTTTGTCCAGTTTTCCATGACCGGGCATGGGACCGATCCGACTACCACAGATGGGCTTAATTTCTCCCCCTCACATCTAACACCCGCTGTGTTAGGTGTGTCAACAAATGCCGAACCGTCATCCGAACTATAATATGGTTCTAGTTCTCTGAAGGTAACGTCTATGCTCACAAACATCTTTCGCTCAACTGGGCTCCAACATGCGTATCCCTTCTGAGTTATCGTGTACCCGATAAAGACACATTTAACCGCTCTAGGATCCAGTTTGCCAACTCCTGGCCTATTATCTTGGATAAAACAGACACATCCAAATACTTTTGGTGGAACAGTGTACGTGGTAGCACCAGTAAGCATCTCCAACGGTGTCTTCCAGTCCAATACCTGAGATGGCATTCTGTTGATGAGAAAAGATGCCGTTAACACCGCCTGTCCCCATAAGTATTTCGGAACATTCATAGCCAGCATCATCGTCCGTGCGACCTCTAGCAGATGTCTGTTCTTCCGTTCGGCCACACCATTTTGTGCCGGTGTATAGGCACAAGAAGTTTGGTGTAGTATGCCATGAGTGGATAAATACTCAGCAACCGTCTTATTTGTATACTCCGTCCCATTGTCAGACCGTAAGCACTTAATCTTAGTGCCATATTGAGTTGCTATCCCGACGATGAAAGTCACAAAACGCCTCAAAGACGTCACTTTTATTCTTCATAAGGTATACCCATGTCACTCGAGTATAACAATCAATAAAAGTGACGAACCATCGAAAACTGTTAATACCGGTTGTAGGACAAGGGCCCCATACGTCCGAATGTATCATATCAAATACAGCCGAACTTCTACTACCGGAACTCACATATGTGCTTCTGGTATGTTTACCCAACTCACAAGCATGACAAAATAACTTCTCCTTATTAGCCCTTTGGTATAAGGACGGATACATGCGACTAATAACTTTAAAAGAAGAATGACCGACACGCTGGTGGTGGAGTAGCAATTATCTTCTACACTGCGTCGTGTATCTTCCGGTGGTGAGTCGGCTACCAGAGATGCCAATGCTTTGTCCAGTCCAGTCCTGTCCAAGTACCACAGCCCCTTATGCCATGTGCCAGTCCCTAGTCGTCGTCCTGTCCTTCTCCTGAAAGGTCACCATAGGAATGTCAAAGGAAACAGAACAGTTAAGATCAAGAATAATGGCACTAATAGAAAGAAGATTGACAGAAAAAAATAGAGCATGTAAGACATTGGTGAGAGTGAGAGAAGGGGTGCATACGACAGTGCCTTTACCCAGAACAGGGCTGGAGTTACCAGCAGCAGTCTGAATGCTCTCCGACGTCGGTAGGTGAGTATAGTCCTGGATCTCACCGCGGGACCCCGTGACATGGCGAGATGCCCCTGAGTCTATAATCCAACCTGGTTGGTGGACAGTTGCTGCAAGAGCACGCGCAGGTATACCTGTGCCGATTTGGGCAAAGCAAGTGATGTGGTCCCCAGAGGTAGATGACGCCCCATGATTGCCGTCCGAATCCAGCTTCGTGCTGCGTAACTTCGCAAGGAACTCCATCTCAAGAGGGGTTAACTCAGCCAGGTGAATGTCGCCCCCTTCCTCCGCCAGATAAGCTTTGTGCCCTCCAGAATAATTTTTCCTTCTACCAGCATAACCGCCTCTACCACCACGACGTCCGCCGCAGCCCCGTCCACGATCACTTGAATGACTGTGTAGGGGTTTTGGACAAAACCTGATGTAATGCCCCGAGTCACCACAGTTGTGGCAAACACCGGCCACAGAGGGAGGCTGATTGAAGGTGGCAAGCGCAGACTTTTCAACAGCGGCATGCTCCTCCTGGAAAGAGCCTTTGTTGGGCATCAACTTTAAGCGAGCCTCTTCTTGTGCCATGGCAGCTATGACGTCTTTTAAGGATGGAAGCATGGGCTGTGCTAGGAGGACATTCCTTCTATGCTCAAACACAAGGTTAAGACCCTTCAAGAACTTCATCATCCGTTGACGCGAAATATATTCCAAGAACTTTTTTAACAGTGCTGCATAGTGATCATAGAAATATATTCGCGAAAGCTGGTTCGACCTGGGCGTCTTCCATCCCAAGAGGATCATAGTGATCCAGATCAGACCAGTACTTCTTTAACAGTGCTGCATACTCAGAGATGGTGCGGTCGTCCTGGGCCACCCTATCAAGTTCATCCTGCAGTTGGAAGATCCGCATAGGATTGCCCGAGCCTGAGTACATATCCTTCAAAGTCTGCCATATATCAGCAGCAGCCTCTATCGCCTCGACATTGCCCGACACCTGGTCGGTCAAGGAAGCCGTCAACTATCCAGACACAACATTGTTGACAATCTCCCAAATAGCAAACTCCTTGGAGGAGGGATCATCTGGCGCCTTGGTTTGGCCATTGACGTAGCCAACCAAGCCACGGCCCTTCAGCGTCCGCATGGCCTGTCGTGACCATTTCAAGTAATTGGACATTCCTTCCAACTTCGTTTCCAGCTTGTCCAGCTTCTCCAATTTATAGGGTGACGGATCCACATCAGTATGGATCACACGTGGGGTCGCCTCGGTTAATCTTTTTGATAAATATCATCAACCAAGGCCTTCATTTCGTCTGCTGTCAGTTTACCACTGATCGAATCCATGGCGTCTTCAACTGTGATTCGTCGTCGTCGTCGGCTTCGTCGTCGTCGTCTTCGTCGGCTTCAGCGGACGTCGTGGTGGTAGAGACGGTTATGCTGGTAGAAGGGGAAATTATTCTGGAGAACACAAAGCTAATCTGGCGGAGGAAGGGGGCGACATTCACCTGGCTGAGTTAATCCTTCTTGAGAAGGAGTTCCTCGCGAAGTTACGCAGCACGACGCTAGGTTCGGACGGCAGTCATGGGGCGTCATCTACCACAGGGGACCTCATCACTTGCTTTGCCCAGACCGGCACAGGTATACCTGCACGTGCTCTTGCGACAGCTGTCCACCAACCTGACTGGATTATGGACTCTGGGGCATCTCGCCATGTCACGGGATCCCACGGTGAGTTTAAGGACTATACTCACCTACCGACGCCGGAGAGCATTCAGACTGCTGATGGTAACTCCAGCCCTGTCCTGGGTAAAGGCACTGTCGCATGCACCCCTTCTCTCACTCTCACCAATGTCTTACAAGCTCCGTCTTTTCCTGTCAATCTTCTTTCTATTAGTGCCATTATTCTTGATCTTAACTGTACTATTTTCTTTGACATTCCTACGGTGACCTTTCAGGAGAAAGGGATAGGACGACGACTAGGGACTGGCACATGGCATAAAGGGCTGTGGTATTTGGACATGACTGGACTGGACAAAGCATTGGCATCTCTGGTAGCCGACACACGACCGGAAGATATACGACGCAGTGTAGAAGATGAATTGCTACTCCACCACCAGCGTGTCGGTCATTCTTCTTTTAAAGTTATTAGTCGCATGTATCCGTTCTTCTACCAACGGACTAATAACGAAAAGTTATTTTGTCATGCTTGTGAGTTGGGTAAACATACCAGAAGCACATATGTGAGTTCCGGTAGTAGAAGTTCGGCTGCATTTGATATGATACATTAGGACGTATGGGGCCCTTATCCTATAATCGGTATTAACGATTTTCGATGGTTCATCACTTTTATTGATTGTTATACTCGCGTGACATGGGTATACCTTATGAAGAATAAAAGTGACGTCTTTGAGGCGTTTCGCGACTTTCATCGCCGAATAGAAACTCAATATGGCACTAAGATTAAGTGCTTACGGTCTGACAATGGGACGGAATATACAAATAAGACGGTTGCTGAGTATTTATCCACTCATGGCATACTACACCAAACTTTTTGTGCCTATACACCGGCACAAAATGGTGTGGCCGAACGGAAGAACAGACACCTGCTGGAGGTCGCACGGACGATGATGCTGGCTATGAATATTCCGAAACACTTATGGGGACAAGCGTTGTTAACGGCTTCTTATCTCATCAACAGAATGCCATCTCAGGTATTGGACTGAAAGACACCATTGGAGATGCTTACTGGTGCAACCAAGTACACTATTCCACCGAAAGTATTTGGGTGTGTCTGCTTTGTCTAAGATAATAGGCCAGGAGTTGGCAAACTGGATCCTAGAGCGGTTAAATGTGTCTTTATCGGGTACACGACAACTCAGAAGGGATACGCATGTTGGAGCCCAGTTGAGCGGAAGATGTTTGTGAGCATGGACGTTACATTCAGAGAAATGGAACCATATTATAGTTCGGATGACGGTTCGGCGTTTGTTGACACACCTAACACAGCGAGTGTTAGATGTGAGGGGGAAAAATTAAACCCATTTGTGGTGGTCGGATCGGTCCCATGCCCGATCGTGGAAAACTGGACGAAAGGGGGAGAAAGCAGTGACTCCGATACAGAAGATGAAGAAGATACATATGTTAAACAGGAGGAGCAGCAGACAATGGAAAAGGAGCTCCAAGTCTACAGAAGGAGAAAGCAGAAGTCCAGTAATGTGCCTGTACCATGCCCTGTGCCTTCTGTACCAAGTCCCTCGTCTACTCCTGCTCCAACTCTTGAAGATGTTGCCCCCGCAGAGAATCAATCTGATTCTGATGCGGATCTCTCTGACTCTGATGGTATGATCTCTCCACCACCTATTTCTCCCTTAAGGAGATCTTCTCGCATCAATGCGGGTAAGGCTCCTAGTCGTTTTGATGATTATGAACATGATATTGCCAATTACCTGTCTTATTATAATATTTCTTTAAATTATCGAGCCTTCATTGCATCATTATACTCTATTTCGTTGCCCAAAAGTTGACAGGAAGCAAAGAAAGATCCAAGGTGGAAAGCTGCAATAATGGAAGAACTTGGGACACTGGAAAAAAAATAAGACGTGGGAGCTGGTTCCATTACCCAAAGAAAAGAAAACTGTGGGATGCAAATGGGTGTACACAGTAAAGGAGACGTCAGAAGGAAAGGTGGAACAATACAAGGCGAGGTTGGTTGCAAAAGGATACACACAATCATATGGCATCGACTATGATGAGGCGTTTGCTCCAGTAGCGAAAATGAGCACCGTAAGGACTCTGGTCTCCATTGCAGCAAACTATGGGTGGAAGCTATACCAATTAGATGTGAAGAATGCCTTTCTCCATGGGGACCTACAAGAAGAAGTGTACATGGAACTCCCGCCAGGGTGCTATGCTACAGAATCAGACGGAGGGACGTCGCATAGAAAAGTATGCAAACTAATGAAGTCGCTATATGGGCTTAAGCAATCTCCTCGAGCCTGGTTTGACAGATTCAGAAAGGCTCTTACAGGCATGGGATACTATCAAGCAAATGCAGATCATACGGTCTTTCTTCAGCATGCAAGATGCCACATCACTATACTTGCTGTATACGTGGATGATATAGTAATCATAGGTAATAATGAAGCCGAGATCGCTAAGCTGAAGTCAAAACTCGCAAAGGAGTTCGAAGTGAAGGATCTAGGAGCGATGAGGTACTTTCTAGGTATCGAGGTGTGTGAAGGCGAACAAGGAATTGTTCTCTCACAGAGAAAATACACACTAGATCTGCTGAAGGAGACAGGGATGCTGGGATGCAAAGCAGCAGTCACTCTAATTGACCAGAAGTGCAAATTGGGAGCAGAAGCAGGAGAGCCAGTTGATCGTGAAAGATATCAACGACTTGTAGGAATATTAATTTATTTGGGACACACTCGCCCTGATATTTTATTTGCGGTGAGTGTAGTAAGTCGCTACATGCATGATCCAAGAACGGGTCATATGGATGCAGTATTTCATTTCTTAAGATATCTGAAAGGGACGCCGGGGAAAGGGCTATGGTTCAAGAAGAATTGATGTATAGAAGTTGAGGGATACTGTGATGCAGACTGGACGAGCTGTATAGACGATAGAAGGTCTACCATGGGATATTGTGTCTTTGTAGGAGGAAACTTGGTCTCATGGAGAAGCAAAAAACAGTCTGTGGTAGCACGGTCTACAGCTGAAGCAGAATACAGAACAATGGCTTTAGGAGTGTCGGAGTTGCTGTGGGTGAAAGCGTTGCTGACAGAGTTGAAGCTGGACAAGAGAGCACAATTACGTCTTCTGAGCGATAGTCAAGTTGCAACAAGTATAGCTAACAATCCAGTTCAGCACGACAGAACGATGCACATCGAGATCGATCGATTCTTCATCAAAGAAAAGCTGGAACAAGGGATACTGAAGATTGATCATGTTCGCTCAGAAGAACAAGTGACAGACTGTCTGACTAAGGGTCTTAGTTCAGTAAGTCTGTCGAAGCTATGTAACAAGATGGGAATGATTAATATCTATCGCCCATCTTGAGGGGGTGTGTTGAGAACTAATAAGGGATTTAGTCCCACATTGGAAAATGTAATATGTAGAGGAGCTAGACTCCCTATAAGTAGTTGAGTAGCCCATCAATAAAAAACACACAACAATTATTCTCTACATGGTATCAGAGCAATAACAAAAAAAAAACAAAAAAATTTCATCTCCCCTTCCGGTGGGGAAAGGGGTGGGGGGGGGGGGAAAAAAAATTTCTCCGTTATGGCTCTGATACCATGTAGAGAATAATTGTTGTGTGTATTTTATTGATGGGCTACTCAACTACTTATAGGGAGTCTAGCTCCTCTTCATATTATATTTTCCAATGTGGGACAAAATCCCTTATTAGTTCTCAACAAAAGTTTTCAAAAAAATTGGAGGGTAATTGTAGGGGTCTTTAACTGCTAAAATCGACTAAAAGGTCTTTCTACGCAAAAAGTATACATCTAACGAGAGTTTTTTTTGCAATTTGACATTTGATATATTTTAAAATATATATAAAAATAATATTAAAAAATATAAAAATTTATTTCACATAAAATAAAACCATTGGTGTCTTATGAAAAAGAGAAAAAAAATGGGCATAGGTTGTGCCTATAGTTACTCTTTTCCAGTATGCAATCCTCAATAACTTGAATGTGTGTTGTCCGGATAATTTAGAATATTAACAACAGAAACAAACAATCCTTAGTGTCAGGTGTCAATTTGGCGCGAGTGCGGGTAGTTAAAATACATTCAAGCTTACAAATATTCGTAATAAAATGAACAAATCACTGCATGATTATTCAAACAACGAGAAAAGTTCACGTCAGCCTAATTATATTCTTTTGAATTTGTAAGGCAAACAAGCAATTCATTACCTATCAACAAATTCTGACATAGTTGGATTTCGGTAAGGATTATTATGGTTTTTATGTAGAGTAATACGATTCGTACCTCCAAAATATTCTTTCTTACGTAGCAGCTGATTTGGCATCTGACATGTTTAGCTAACATGACAAATTCTAACACAAAAAATTAATTATCCATTTTTTTACTATTATTGCTAATGTTGTTAATTTTAATTTTAATTTTAATTTTAATGTTAATTTTAATTTTAATTTTAATTTAAATGTTAATTTAAATTTTAATGTTAATGTGAATATTAATATTAATATTATCGTTAAGTTAATGTTAATGTTAACTTTAATTTTAACCCTTAATGTTAATTTTAATTTTATATTAACTTTAATGTCAATTCTAATTTTAGTTCTAATTTTAATTTTAAAATTTGCCTTGTCACTGCAATGTCAGAGAACACATAAGCTGATGTTGGATAAATGATTGTATATTTGAAATATTTGTTAATAATAATAATTATTATTTTCTTAGAATGAATCTATGGCAACGAATCTACTGAAAATGTGTACGAATCTATTCAACGAATTTATTGGAAAGGGTGTGTCCTTTACATTGTGTCCTTTTATCATTTATAAAAGTGTATGTGTTTGAAGCATTGAAGACAATTCATTCATTCATCTAGCATTAAGTCTAAGTGGGAGAGAGGGACTACCAACATTGCTTCGTCGAGTTCCTGCGGTGTGAAGTGATGCTATCGAAGGAAAAGAACCGTTGTATCCTGGGAGACTAATCGCAATTAAAAACATAAGCACCAGTGCGGGACGAATATTGTCTTATGGACATTGAACCAAGTTCAATCTTCGGTTTCGGTTAGATCGTTATTTTATATTTCAATTTCACAGTCTAAAATACAGAGTTGGGATTTAGTACTAACAGCTGCCACATAAGAAGGGATACTTTAGAGGGATATTTTGGAGGAACAAATAGCATCTTTCTTTTCTGTAGGATTAGGAAGGGGAACTAAAGGAGATATTGTTCGATTTTGGTTGAAGAGAGCTAGGTTCAAGATGAACCGTGTTAATCTGATACCAGATGTAGAAAACTATATTGGAATCATGATCAATCGATGTGTCTGATTACATATTCCTCATCTATTCTATCTGGCGTGGGAGATTACATATTACTCATCTACTCTATATGAGCATTATTCGATTTTGGGTCGAAAATTGAATCGAACCGAACCGAATAAGAGATTCGGTTTTGTTTAAAAAAAAATTGGTTCGGTTCCGGTTTTAAAAAAATAAAAAAATATTCGGTCTGGGTTTCCGTTTCGTTCCAAAATCGAAAACCAAATAAGAAATTTAGTTTATATATAAGGATGAGAGGAGCTTGGTCGGTCGGCCTCCTCGGCTCGGCCCCAAGCTTTTTCTCCGCCATCGGACCACCGGAGCTCCTGGTGGACGGGTGGTTTGCTTGGCCGGTCGGCCTCCTCGGCCCGGCCCCAGGCCCCCCAGGCTTCTTCTCCCCCTTCGGAGGTCCCCCTCATCCCGCCGCTTCCGCTCCCCCGGATGGCCGAGCCACGCCTGGCCGCCCCTCCCATGGGGGGTCTCCTCCCTTGCCGGCGGCCTCCTGCCGAGCAGATCCCCCCTTTCCCCACCCCTCCTCGGCGCCGTCGTCCCCCTCGGCGCCACCAGGCTCGGCGCAGGAAGGCTGGTCCTCCCCCGCCGGCTGTCCCTTCGGGAGTCCCTCCGGCCCCCTCTCTCCTTGACCCTCCGCCGGGGCCGAGATTTGCTTCGCCTGGCTCGCCTCCCACCATACCGGCGCCTATTGCCGCTTCTCCCGCTGTTCCGCCCCCCTCCTCGGCAGCGTCTGTCCCCCCGGCTTTCTTCTCTCTGAGGAGGCCCACGGCTGTGCCCCTCTCGTTCCCCCCGGCCCCCGGCGGTCCCAGAGACGCTCCCCTCCCTCCCCTCCCAGTCTCCGCCTCGGCTTATCCCGTCGTCAGTGGTCCGATCCGCTCCCGCGACGCATCCCCCCTGCAGTAGCCTCCGGCGCTCCCTCCGGCGCCCGACGGAGGGCCCTCCCCCTTGGAGGTGGTGACTCCTCTTTGCTAGCGTCGGCTGGCAGCCCCTAACGCCAGCCAAGCTACCACCACCCCCCTCCTCTCCCCCACGCCCCCGGCTCCCAGAGTACGCCCCTTCCTCCGCACCTCGCTCCCTCCCCACGGAGGTCGAGCCGCCCTCCCTCCCCTCAGCTCCCTGGCGCCCTCGTGGCCTCCTCCCCCCTTGGATCCCCGCAGGAGCCCCCCATCCCTCCGTTCGGAGGTCGAGCCCCCCGCTCCCTCCCTCCGGAGGTCGAGCCACCTCGTGCTTCCTCTCAGGGACAGCATCCTCCCCTCCGCCTTTGGCATCCCCCGCCGGGTTGGCTTACCCCGTCGGAGCCCCTCGAACCTTCGGCCTGCGCCGCCTTGCCCGGCCCCTAAGGCAGCCGCTGTTGCTTCGTCCGCCCGACCCTCCGGCAGCCGCTGTCGTCGCCTCGCCCTCCCTCTCCCCCGTTCGCCGCCTCGCCCGGCACCTCCGACAGCCGCTGTAGCTTCGGTCGCCCGGCCTTCCGGCAGCCGTTGTAGCTTCATCCCCCCCGTCCCCCGTTTTTTCTCTCCTGACCAGCCCCTTCCTCCTGGCTGGCCTCCCCCGCCGGAGCCCCCATCCCCCTCCCGACCTCCCCCGTCGGAGCTTCCCGGTGTCGGATTGCGCACAGGGGAGGCCCAAGGCTCCATCGAGCTGTGCGCCCCTCCTCGGGCAGAGCGCCCCCCTCGGGCAGATTTCCCCCTCGGGCAGTGTACCCATACCACCCTCCGCGGGCAGTGTGCCCGTCCCCTTCAGGCCCGCGGTCCACGTTATTTTTTCGAATTTCTGTTTTTGAATTTTCGAAACGTTTGCAATTTCGAGTTTCGAAATTTCAAAATGTTTTGAGAATTGCTGAATTTCGAAATTTGGGTTCTCCGAATTTTCGAAATTTAGCAATTTTCCCTTTTGCTTTTCTTACCTTTTTCATCAGGGCCCTTTTCTGTTTGGCCCTGTACCTACCTGTTAGGCTCGTCCTGAGCTCACTTTTGCTTTTCAATAAAATGCCTTTAAAATATATATATATATATATATATATATATATATATATATATATATATATATATATATATATATATATATATATATATATATATATAGGTGATTTCTGGAGACATCACCCCCAATTCAAATCTGTTGTGACAACTTCTTGGAGCTCCGCAGATGATCTGGACCCCCTGGTGAGAGTGGCAGCCAAACTCAGAGCTACCAGTATAGCGCTTTCTTCTTAGAGCAAGGCCGTTTTAGGCAACATCTTCCAGGCGATCAGAACCGCGGAGGATGACGTGACCAGAGCGAAAACTCGGTTCGCCTCGGACAGCACTCCGGAGGCGCGGGCTTCGCTCAACCTTGCCAGAGCTATTCTCAAGTCACGCCTGAAGGTCGAGATGGAATTCTGGAAACAAAAAGCCAGATTAGCCTAGGATATCGAGGGGGATCGCAACTCTGGCTTTTTCTACGCTTGTGTCAAGGGGCGAAGACAACAGCTCAACCTTCACCGTATCTCAGACGACAACAGCACTCAGCTACAGGACCAGAAGAGCATTCAGGAGGTCGCGACGCAGTTCTACTCGTCTCTCTTCGCCAAAGAGGCGATCGCCAAGGACGACGAGTTCCTCTCCGTGGTCCCCAACATCATCATGGAAAGAGAGAATGATCAGCTTCGGGTCACTCCATCCGTGAAAGAAGTCAAGTCTGCGGTCTGGGCACTTGACAAACACGGTGCTCCCAGGCCGGATGGGTTCTCCGTGGTATTTTTCAGAACTTGGTGGGACATCATCGCCCTGACTTCCTTGAAGCCACCATCGCTTTCTTCCAAGGGGCGAGATACCCAAAATCCATATCCAGGGCCAACCTCATCCTCATTCCCAAAAAAGGGAATCCTGAAACCTTCAGAGACTTATGGCCCATAAGCTAATACAACTTCACCAACAAGATCATCTCGAAGATCATCGCCAATCGGATATCCCACCTCCTACCTAGGATCATCTCTGAAGCACAGAGCGGCTTTGTCAAGGGACGGAACATCATAGACAACATCCTCCTCGCTCAAGAAATGGTCACTTGCATGAAATTCTCGGACAGAGGTGGTAACATCGCTATCAAACTTGACATGGAGAAAACTTACGATCGCCTAGACTAGCAATTCATGATCTGGTTGTTCAGAGCCTTTGGTTTCTCCGAACCTTGGATTGACATTGTCTTCAGATCCATCAGCAACTCCTGGTTCTCCACCGTCATCAACGGTCAAGCGGAGGGCTTCTTTCCTTCCAGCTTTAGCGAGCGCCAGGAAGACCCTCTGTTTGCCACCATCTTCATCATCGCGGCCGAAGCTCTCAGCAGAAACCTCAAAAGCATGATCAACAATCCACAATTCCATCACTTCCACACCACCACTGGTTGCCCCATCATCACTCACCTGCTTACGTCGATGATGTTCTTATTTTCTCTTCTGGCGACATCGGATCAGTTGAGGTAGTCCACAGAACGCTGGAGAGATACGCCAAATGCTCCGGTCAGCGTGTCAATAACAATAAAATTATCATCTACACCCACCACAAAGCGGACAGGATCCACTCTAATAGGCTCTCCAATTTGACTTCCTCCGCCACCGCATATCCTCCATTCTTCTACTTAGGTTGCCCGTTAGTTTACGACAAGTCCAACTCTAGAATTTTCGAGTCCCTAGTGACCTCTATCAGGAAGAAGATCGATGGCTGGCATAACGCGACCCTTTCTTCCGACGGGAAGATGATTATGATCAAACACGTTCTCTCCTCCATCCCCATCCACATCCTGGACGTCTGCGGCCCCCCCAAGAAGGTTCTCTCCTTGCTCGAATCCCTCTTCGCCAGATTCTTTTGGGTCATAGTCATGGTGAGGACAAGCACCACTGGGCCAGTTAGATCACCATGGCCAAACCAACCGAGGAGGGCGGGCTGGGATTTTGTAGATTGGAGCAATTAGTGGACGCATGCTCCATGAAGTAATGGTGGAAGCTGTGCACGGACAACTCTCTTTGGTCCAGGTTCATGAAGGCCAGATACTTCAGATTCACCCATCCAACGACGGCCTTAGTGAACAACAGATCCTCGGCCACTTATCCGCCTGTAGCTGGGCAACGGTCATTCTTCGGTGAGTAACGAGCGTTGGCTGGGAGACGCACTACTCACCATTAACAATCCTCACATCGGAGAGATCCGTGATCTGTGGGACACCGCTTTCGGATGGATTTGGAACAGAGTCAGAGACTGAATTGGGCAGGAGGCGGTCGCGAATCTCACAGCCGTTAATTTGCAGATCTCTAACGAACTGGACTCCCTGCGGTGGACTCTCAATCCAAGCGGCTCGTTCATGCTGGCATCTGCCAAGATCGTCGCAAAAGGGACCGGCATCACGTCCCCCTTCATTGCCCCTTAATGGCAATCATGCATCCCAAACAAATGGTCAATCCTGATCTGGAGAGCCCAGAGACGGAAACTTTTTACTGACGACTCCATCGCCGCTTTTGGCTACAGCCTCGCATCGAGATGTCACTGTTGTGCCTCCCAGCACGAGGAGTCGGTGGAGCACGTCCTCCAATCTGGTGACCTGGCATCGCAGTTGTGGTCTAGCCTCAACATCAAGCTCTGGCAGAAATATCATCCTGGGGGCTTCAACGATCTCCTTGCCAGCTAGGGCCGCTCCCATGGGCGTCAGATTGTCGCAGCCGCCGGTATTTAGGTTATGTGGAAGAATCGGAACAAGTTTAGGTACGAGGGTTGTCAATTTCTTCCTCACCAGCTGCTTAGCGAGGTCCTCCGTCAGAGCCATAGAGTTAGGAGGCGCTGCTCTCACTCCGAGGACAGCTTTTGGGAAGCCTTGACCTAGCCTCCGCCCTTCTTCGTGCAGTTTTTGGTTGACGTGTTGCGTCCTTTTGTCGTTGTTCTTTTCTTTCTTGGTGCGTGGCGCTTTTACTTGTATAGGCTTCGACATTTTGCGCCTGATACATCAATAAAGTTTCCCTTCCTTAATATATATATATATATATATATATATATTTTTTTTTTTATATATATATATATATATATATATAAATATTATATATATATATATATTTTTTATTTTATTTTATTACATATATATGTATATATATATATATATATATATATATATATATATATATATATATATATATATATATATATATATATGTATGTATATTTAGTTACTATATATATTAACAAAGGAAAGCGCAAATAAACCAAAAAAATTGAATAAACCAAATAAACTGAAAAGTGAACTGAACTGATTTGATTAGGTTAGATTAGATTCGATTATGGGCCATTTCATTTCGCTTTTGCTTATTCGACTTTCAGTCCAATTCGATTTTCGATTATTGTGTTCGATTTGAAATGAATTAACCGATGCTTACCCCCAACAAAAGTAGATGACATAGGTGCACTAACTTGAACAAATACAACATAAAGAAAAAATCTCTTACTTATGAATTTTAAGTTGTGCAACTTAACAAAAATTCTAACAAACAAATCATAAAAAACTTTGAGTGCAAAGTTTTTGCATTCACCTAATGTGAAGTGATGCAGGATATGATGAGACTAGAGGCTATGATTGCAACAGAGACTAGAAATAGACAAAAAAGAGTATATACAAGAGATGTGATCCCGAACAGTTCAGGTATGACTAGCCTTGTATGGTTTAAGGATCGTGGATCTGCTCCAGAACAGTTCATCCGCACCCTTACCACTCTCTGATGACTTTTACATGTAGTTATTTTCCTGACTTGAGTGACCTGCCTAATTTGATTATCTGTTGGCAAGATCATAACTGATATCCTGAGAGGGCCTCTGAGTTGATTTATCTCCAGTACGTAGGGACCACTGCTTTGACTTGAGACTTTTACAAGATTAATTATCTAGTTTTTATTAGTACTAACTATGAGACACTAGCGTATGACCAGACATATGCTCGTGTAAGGGACCTATAGCCGTAGTCCTGCCTCAAGGCTGCTCCCATTTCTTGTTCTTGTTTGGTGTAGGAGTGGGTGTTGCCCCATACGCAGCCTACCATTCTATTTGTCTATGCTTTTTATTTTCGCAAACGTGGCTCACTCTCCGACCTTAGTTTAACATGTTTTATTATTCATGTTTTATTTTCCTACTCCATATAGGCTCATGTACATGTACCTATACATGACATGTCTTGTACAAGATTGCTAGTATATAGTCTAAGGGATTCATGTTTACTCCATAAGGACTCTTGTACTTGCTCTTGTACCCATTTATGTACCAGTACTTTTATACTTTTCCATTCATGTTATTGTATCACTTTCATGGTTGATTTCGTTTGTTGAACGTAAATGCTTACATCATTATGTAATCGATAGATGGATCATTCAATGCCAATCGTCCCAAAGAAGGTCGAATATGAGATTGGCTCTGAGTAAGGCTAGCCTTCATGAGTACCCCATATATGAGAGACCACGATTTGTAAGTTTTAATTAAATGGATTAGGTTATTGAACAATTAATAAGAGATTAGTTGAATGGGGTAGAAAGTAATTTGAGGCTTCACATGACCTCGTTGGCTAAGGCTTCCAGGCTTGGTACCTATATGGCATGCTCATCATGACATGCTTTTGGACATAGTAACATCCTGAGAAGCAAACATGTGATCCCCTTGTATGTATGATCATGATACTGATCAGATTTATGTATTATATAATCTAGTTTATTTCAGTCATTTATTTTCCTCGACCTGACAAGCATGAGTATATGTATATGATCAAGATAAAGTATATGTTCACCCTGGTCAGCCTTACTTGTCTACAACATGCATGACGCATAAGATTCCTCACTTGCATAATAATCATGATTTGTGATAGCACTTGTTAATTAATGATAGCAAACCGAAGGACATGTTTTGTCCGTAATTGGCTAATACATGCTTGTGCACTTCTATTATTGTGTTTGCCATTAAAAAAAGTGAAGACTTCTACTTTTATACAAATAAAAGAAAAGTACAACTTTTATCCTCAAAGGGATCCTTCAAGTACAATTCTTTTTTCTACGGATGTGTGATGATGGAGATCTAATACTGCTTATGATTCCTTTATTCCGTTTATGATTCGATGACGGTCGAGAGAGAATTACAAGTCTTTCTGTTTGGTTGCAAGGGGATGATAATTTGGCTCTTTGAAGAATGTCTATGTGTAATGAAGGAATGATCCTTCTATTTATAGTTGAGGAAGAAAACCAACCCATGCGTGCATGTGTGATGCACGCTTAGGATTTTGGCGTGCAGGAGCACTGCGCACATGGCTTTGAACTGAATATGTTGTAACCACACCGATGTGCTGTAGCACCTGCTTTTTAGAATTTTAAAAAAAATTTATTTAGGATTTGTTTTGGAATCACAAGGAGGTCGTACCTAAGTCTATATGTGCAATATGTTACTATAGGGTCACATAGGTTCACTATGATCTCCAGGTAGTCCTAAATATATTATTTATCTATTTTATATTTTTTTAAGAATTTTTGGATATTTTTAGGTATTTAATATTTAAGGATTTATTATATTTAAGGACTTTTAGGATTTACTGCAAGTCATTTGGGGTTATTTTGAGACCAAATATTGTTATTTGGGCTCTAGATGGCTAGAAATATTTTCTAGAATATTCTAGATTTTTTCTAAAATTTTTGGGAATTTTATATAATTAAAACTCACAGAATTTATTTTTTTCATAGACTTTTGGGATTTACCGTGGGGTCACACGATAATATTTTGAGACAAAATTTTTTATTTATATTTTAGACACTTAGAAATATTTTCTAGAGTTTTCTGAGATTTTTTTTAATTTTATGGGATTTCTTTGGATTTATTTGGAGTTAAAATAAATTTTTATTGAATTTCTGTAATTTAATAAAGCAATTACCCACACACCCACCCGGGCTGGCCCACCTGTCGGCGCCTAACAGAAACCGCCTCTTTCTCTCCTATATATATACATGTATATTTATAAACCCTAATTAATTCCAGCCTCCTCCTTTGTGGATTGATCTTGATGATTCCTCAACTTCGTACAACGATTACGGACAATCCCGATGTCCTTTTCGCATGTCCATTTTCTGTTGGAATTGTATCGAGGACAATTTTTAGAATATATAATTTATTTTTTGATATTTTGTTTGTGAATTTCCAAAAATTTATTTGATTGTCGGTTGTCCAAAACTCGACACATCGTACGGTTTTTGAGAATTTGGGAGATCATGAACTCCATTTTGCGATCTGTTTGAAGTTATGGAAAGCTGACACGATGATCTACAACATATAATTTTTTAGAAATGCATAAACTTGTTTAGTATTTATTTGTTTTTTTGAACTTAGATTTGACCGGCGATTCATCGATTTGGTCACGATTAGCCATAACGGCGATAACTTTTGACCAAATTGTGATTTTATGGCACGGTTGATTCCATTGTACTCGTGGTGCTGAAATATACTACGATACACCCTCAAATCACTAGGTTCGTAACGTTTGACTAGTTAGTCAATGGTACGTCTCGATTTATGTGTCATAGATTCCAAAATTAGAACTTGACTTTCTATGGCCAAAATTTCTTATTTAAATTATATTTTAGATTATTATTAGGTTAAATTAGATTTTTAAGTAATTTATTTCAAAATAAATAATATTATATAGGTTAACCTATTAACCATTTATTTTATGATTTTAGAATTAGAATCTTATAATTGATTTATGGTTTTCGTGTACGGTTCGTGGTACAATGATATGATATAGGTTGATAGATTATAGGTCAGATTTCCTCTCATCCTCGACTTGTGAAAATGGTTTGTTCAGGAGTTGGGCAAGTACAATATTACATTATATTTTTAGTACATTATAATACTTTCTTTATTGCGTTCTCGTTTTGGTATCAAGTTGAGATACGATGGTGACACGATAGGCTTGTTGTATCATCGACAGTATAACACCCCAGTCCCATAATATATATGACTAAGTACGTCAGCATGCCAGATGCACATATACGAAGAATACACCAATATATGGTATCCTCATATTTGTACATAAGCTGTGAATAATATAACATGACAAGCCACAATATAAATAACTATATCTCATCCACAGCTCAACACATAATGAATAATAAGTCTCAATAATAAGAGAAGTCAAGAGATAGCCAGGTGGACATACCCACTCCAAACAGCTATGAAAATAGTCTCAACTAAATGGAGTCCAACTTCCTCAAAATAGAAAGATGACGATAAAAGATGTCCACTACATAGTCTCAGATAATAAAAAAAAAAACTAAGTATCAGTGGGAGATGCCTCGTCATCGACGTAAGAAGGATCCAAAGGTGCTCCGTACTCCTGTGGATAGTCCTGCTCGTCTAATCCTGGAGAGATCACCAGGTCCTCAGAGGGACGTAACAAGATACAGAAAAACATGCCAAAATAACTGAATATAAAAATATGCTACTATGACACTACAGATTTTCCTAACCGTTTATGTGAGATGCACTTTGAGGACAACGTTCTATACAGGGGCTGTAGGATCACGCAAGTAATAAAGAGTGCCGTCAAGTAGCGCTCATCCGAGACACTATCGGCCGGGCAGCAAGTAGCGCTCATCCGAGTCACTACCAACCCATACATATGTGTAAAAAGTAAATGTAGCCCCTACGCTAGTAGCTGTCCCCTCCCCCAAATGCTCATGTCCGAGATGTATCCACAACCTGTCCAGTTGGCAACTGCTATGGCTTCTAACTCGACTCACTAATAGTAGTTACCTCCTATCCGTTGCACGTCCCATAAGTATCGATGGCCAGTCGAGTACGCAGGTCCGTGTCCTATATGAACTCACTTATTACGTGATACACATGTGTCAAGGCCATAGGGGATATAAAAATATCCCACTCTCATAGGGTGGTCAACTGACACAAGGTCGACATGCAAAATAAGATATAAAATAACGAGGACGACTAAATCTAGTCGCTTGCACCCAAGTGTGACTTGGACGCATAATATATAAACAAAGAACAAATAAGAGAAATAAATATGCAATAATAAAATAGGCTGAAAATAAATGAGCACAATCAGAATCTATGGCAAGGTATACTTGCCTGCGATGCGAGGAGGGAAAATCCAACTGTCGCAAGCGTCAACAAAAAACTCACAAATCACAGATGACTCTGGATGCTGAAACAAACATCAAAAATGTTCTCGGTAAAATGTTGTACCTAGAAAACGCCTGTCCAAAAGTTAATTTCTGGAACAGGGGCAAAATCATAATTTCGGGTCAAAACGATGTCCGTCGTTGGACCCGCTTTGCGCCAAAACACGTGCCAGAACTTATGGACTCTAAAGTCGTCAAACTACATGTCTACTGATTCGGCTTTTCGAGACAAACTCAACGGTATATCCAATTTTGGATTCCGATGAGCCGTGTACAATTTCGTCCGTTAGTCCCGCGCCCGCCAAATAGGCGTTCCGATCGACCTTTTCAGATTTGGGCCAAACTTGGCACATAGGACCAAAATTTCGATTCAGACATGTTGGCGCAAGTTTCGTCTCGATCCGACGACTGTACACGAAGTTATGGTCAAGTTTGCAAAGTATCGATACGGGGGTGTCTCGACGGATACGCACTGATTTCGTCGCGCACACGCAACGAAATCAGATTTTGTCAGTTCCCACATGTCGAAAACATCCATACGCGTCTTTCGATGTATATGGTGCACGACCATGTCGCCCGATTTGTCGGAGGCACGCCGTATCGGAAAAATTTTCTAGATTCCCAATGTTTTTAAAACAGATTTTCGCATAAGTTTAACGTCACGTTACTTTCTGTACAGTAACTGAAACATAGCACGAAAAGGTGCATTGTAACCATGTTTAGGTTGTCTACAACTGTTCTTAACTAGTTTCTCAAGAATCCTACTGATGAGTCAAAACTCGATTTCCAAGTTGAAGGGTTGGGCAGCCTTACGCTCTGTTTTTCGAACAGTACGCACTCGACTTTGCGTCGACCTCTGTGTCGATGCAGTGGGTATCTTCCAAATCTCTTTGAAAGGATTTGCAGAGGGTTATATAGGCTATCTTTTCGAGTTTGTAGAAGCAAAAACGATCGAGTATAATAGAAGTTGTACGATGGGGAAGAAGGTACCTGGGCGGCTGAAAGCTGAATGGAGGTAGCTCAGTTCGCGGTGCTCTGGCGGGGCTGGCCGTTGTCCGCCGACGAGCGACGACGACGGCGCCTTGCAGGCTTCAGGGGGGTTTCACCTGAGGCTGGGGAATAGGCCGGGGATACTGCTAGGGTTGTCGTGAGGTGTTGGGATGAGCACTCGACGGCTGTATGCTTATATAATTATGTTTCTCCAAATCCGTGTTTTACTCGGTTGTATCAATTGTATGCAGTTACTTTGGGTTGGAAAAGGATTTGGATCAAGGAGATTTGATAAGAATGTGTTTTTAAAAGAGATTTAGCAATCTCTACAAGATTTGCTAAAGATTTGGTTTTTGTTCTCAGAAAGAAGTAACAGAGAAATGGGGGGGGGGGGGTCGGGTTTAATATAAGTATTGTAGCATTGCTACAGTACTCAAACCTTTTTTTTATCATATATATATTTTTTTATCATATATATATATATATATATATATATATATATTTTTATATATATATATATATATATATATATATATATATATATATATATATATATATATATATATATATATATATATATATAAAAAATATATATATATATATATATATAAAAAAAAAAAAATATATATATATATATATATATATATATATATATATATATATATATATATATATATATATATATATATATATAAAATATATATATATATATATATATATATATATATATATATATATATATATATATATATATATAAGCAAACCTTTTAAGGCAATAGCTAGCCTAAAAAAAATTCAAAAAAATATAAATAGACTGTCTAAAATTCTAAATTTTATGTAGACTATATTTAATAGCATAGCACAAGAATACACACCAATATTTAATATATACATACATTAATTATACTAATAAACTAATAAAAATAATCAAGCAAAATGTATAACAAAATAATAAAATTGTAAAAAAATCATGAATAAAATATGGGGGTTTACAGATAGTTATTGTTGTTTAGTGAGTCGAAAGGGAAAGTACTTGTTAAGTATGTGAACAAACCCAATTAATGTTTAATGTGGATAGGTAAGTTATACACCTCACGTATGGGTTAGTCGTACATCAAAAAGGTGGATAGCCATCTAAATGATGTGCCGTATTAGCCTAGTCCTTCACATGTTGAAAGGTATTTCATACACACTATCTGTTTCATTTGTTTATGATTATTGTATAGTTCCCTTATCTACATGTTTTTTTTAGTAGCTTACTTGTTCATTATTATTGTTTCTCATAATGTTCATATCCTACTAGTTCTTTACATGTTCTTTATCATTATCATTTTTTATTATTCTAGCTTATTTTGTACTGATTACATTAAATGCAATACATTTGTACTTTGCTCCCTCCCTGATTGGGTCGTTGACATTATCGGAGAGGATGACAACTATCTCTATGCTTCTTATTATGTACTATCAGAGGTGGTGTTGACGATGTTGGTACGAGACTCGGGAGCCATGATCGATCTCTGGAGAGATTTAGATTTACATTTTAGTATACTTTAGTTTTACTTTCATAGTTGGACCAAATTTGTCTCCAGATGGACCAGATTATTATTCTGGATTTAGTCTTTCTACTATTGGATTTGGATCTTATTATTTAATTATCTATCACTCTTATTTCCTTGATTTGTGTTGTGGCTGAGTATGATTTATATCTATGATCACTTATATTTGTGGAAGATTTATTGTGTGTTACATGACAGCATTTTACCACCGATACTGCGGCGTAGGCTGGGTTTGGCTACGTACGTACTTGTACTCGGTTATCCGGGAGCGGGTCGTGAAAAGTTTTTATGGTGGCCCATGCAGGTCTAATTTTGTAAAAGATTGCAAACTCATTATAGTACTTAAGTTAGTCGTACTATTGCGGGCCGGCGAATAGAGTTGAAGTTAGATATTAGAACAATATTATGAGAGGTTCATATCGTCCATAAATAGGATTAGACTCTTAATAATCTCCTCCATATGCTTTGATACGTTATTGATCTATGTCTTTGACTTCAATCTATCCCTTGACTTGCATCATGCTTGAATCCTTCCATCGTCTAATGACTTACTTTATGTAGGTATAGTAAACTATTTAGGTTTCCTTAGAGCCTTCCATAGTTATAGTTATTAAATAAGGTATGTCACACCCCAGAACCAGAATATTGGCAAGTAGGGACGGATCAGGCCAGCTACGTATTCCAAAGTACTCCGGTATCCCGAAATAACGTATAAGCTGTATAGATATGGAGGTTCTGCTAAAATCCAATAGTCAATCCTAGGTCAAGCAATCCAAGGTATCTCAATCACAGGAAAATATGCAAAGTACAAGAAGTATGATCATCAAACATAAAATAGTAAAGCATCCCAAACTATATATATATAGATGATCATGAAGCTAGTAATACAAAGTAAAGAACTAGCAAGAGTAATAGTCATACATGATAAGCTCTAGCTATAGTCTAGAATACAAGAATCATGTTTAGGCCCGTAGGTTAAATTTCATGATCCAAAACACGAGCTAAACACGTGTTCGGAGGCGAAATACCACAAAAGAATAATGTACAAAACTAGTGGAAGAATGAAATAGAAAACCCACTAAGGTACTCTGGTGCTCCGGGTAGTCACCGTCGAGTAGATGGTACAGAAGAATCCTCCAGTATCATCTATCAGATCTGGCCAAACAAAACCAGTGGGGTCAGACCCCCAATAGCAAGTACCATAAAGGAAGCCAAACTATGAACTAAAATAAGCAATAACTAACATAGCAATGGATGGAGACAAAAATAAGTAAATACGGATCGAGACTCGTGCTCTACCAAATGCACTTATCTCGAGAATAGAAAAGACAATAAGCAAAACAACATGGAGCATAGGGTAAATAACATATGGATATGTAAGGTAAACGGAAACATGTGAACATGTGAGATAAACTGAATATGTGAGTATGTAGAGGAATAATACATGTGAGCATGTAAGATGACTAAGACATGAGAGAATATTAGATAACTGAGACATATGAGCATATTAGATAACTGGGACATGTGAGCATGTTAGAACTATATAGAACAACAAATGATAAGATGACTTAGGAACTATTCCGGAAGCAAAATTACAACCCGTAAACCAAACAAGGACTGGGGCTGTAACCCTTCTCTTGAACAGAACTTAGTCTCTAATCAATGTACAACATAGGAATCATATATAGTGTGTGAGTACTAAATAGGACGATAAATGACAGGATAACTAAGAAACTATTCCAGAATCCAAGTTATAACCCGTAAACCAAATAAGGACCGGGGTTGTAACCCTTCTCCTGAACAGAACTTAGTTTCTAACCATTTATCGACAACAGTAAAGCATAAATAATAATGTACTGAAAAAAACAAATACGGATACTGCCTAAAAAAAACTAGACTAGACTGGACTCCATACAACAATTACGGCCAAGCAATGAGTACGGCTTTATACATTAGCTAACTAGGGTTATCACAATCCTAATTACTAACATATGCACTTTTGAGAAATCCAATCCAGTTACCTGCCCTACAGACTACCCGACTCATTCAGGCCAAAAGAAAATAAGTATAGCAGACACACCAGTAGGACCGATTGTAGGAACGAGTTGTAAAGCGTAATAATCTAGAGAGAGGTGAATAGAGTAGGCAGCGGAAATTAACTATTTAAAAATGTTAGTAACAAGGTCACATAATATATATATATCACAGATATATAAATAAAAAGTAGAGAGTAGAGATCAAACGCAAACACAAGGATGTATACTGGTTTCCCTCTTGCGAGGACTAGTCCAATCGGAAGAACTCTAGCTTCAAGTTGAATCTACTATTGGAAAATCACCACAAGTTTTCATCCGAAGTTCTTGAAATTCTACAACGCGAGCTTTGATCCGAAATACTCGACCAACTTCAATTGTGAAGTGTCTACCTTCAATCAGGTCTCTGATTACAATCACTCTGAAATTTCTAGACCGTACCGCACTGGCAAATCGACTAGAGGATTGTAACTGGCTTGGGATTTGAAAATAAATAGCTCAGAATACTTTAGAAGAAGTAGTAGGCTTATAGAGAAGAGATATGAAAGTGAATTGGTGTATTGAAATGATCGAAATCCTTTTCTATTTATAGTTTTTTTAAAGGCAGAATTCTGACAGAATTCGGGCAAAATTCGAGCAGAATTCGAGCAGAACTCTATGAGAAAATCTCGTTGGGATCCATAACTGCGGGAAGACCAAGTTCAAAAAGCAACGTTCACTAACCGAACTCTGGCCGAATTCGGACCAAACTCGGGCCGAATTTTGTTGGAGTTCTGTTAGGGTTTTTGCAAATTGGTTTTTGGGCTTTTTGAAAAGTCAAACAGTTAGGAAGTAGTTTGGGCTTTTGTAAGTGGGCTTGTTTTCAAAATGAAAGGATATTTTGAAAACGTTTCTTGGGTATCCTATTTGCCAGTACGATGCAGTGTACATCGTATTCCTAGACTCAATAAATATAAAAAATTATATTTATAAAATAGAAAAAACCAAGAGCCCTTTGATGACGCCTTTCTTCAAATATTTGAGCAGACTTTGAAGACGCATTTTTCACTGACAGCATATGAAATACCTTTCGGGGGATGCGAGGCCCCGGATAGGTTGTTGGGCGGTTCAGAAAAATCTTCTTGTATAATGTCATCTTTGGCCCATCATTAATTCTCCATTGCATATGTCCTGGTCTGAAAAAGCTTGATCATGCTTACTGCATGTCTACAAGTACATGTTAGACAAACAGAACAATATGATACAAGCTTATGTAGCTCAACAATATTGATATAGTGAACATTTAGGACAATACTAAGTTTAAGTAGCAACATGATAGTGATTACATGAATATTAGTGATGTCATTATCTTAAACTCAATTGATTAGCCATATTCAAAAATATGATATAATCATTGGGCTAACAATCTCCCCCTTTTTGATTATGGCAAATCGGTTAAGTTTAATATATATAAAATAGATGCATGTATCACTAATAAATACATAATACTGGAATATTGTGTGCTAACTTATTTCTCTCCCTTTGACATGATCAAAATAAGCTCCCCCGTAATTAGAGCTAAAATGAACTCAAGCATAAGTAAAGGAGGAAGGCAAAAAAAATCATGATCAAAGATTAGGAGAACAGTGTAATGACAAGTTTAGAAAATTGCATAACTAAAGTATAAAAAACTTATCAAAACACAACATAGTTGGTTGAACTTTAACAAAGAACACTGAAATCAAGCAATACATAGTTTACCAACTAGAAATCCAAAAATGACATTCAAAATACATTTTTTCATCATATTGTGTTTTGAAATAGACCCAAAAGAATATCAATATAGTAGGAATCAATCATTGGTCATAAATAAATCATGAGGAATAGAAATTCGCAGATCTAGTGTATATATATAAAAGAATCAAAAATATAATGAGACTTTTAACAATGATCACAAAAAAAGTATGATTCATAATTTACCAAATTAGTGAATCAATTCCATAAAGAGTATAATCATCGAAAAGAGGTCAAAATAAGTATACTAGAATCTATGCAAAATTTATACCAAAGTTCATGCATATGAATTCAATTACCTTAGCATGATATATGAATATCCATTAGATAAATATGAAGACAATGAAGACAAAATACTAGAGAAGGAGAAATTCAGTCGACTTGAATGCTCCTCCGTAAAGTATGATCAGTCTAAATATAGATAATCATGAATTTTGAGATAAAATCTCAATAAGAAATGCCAAAATTAATATAAACTCAAGAATAGTCAAATAAGGATGATTAAACATATTTGGCAAGATAACTTTTAAAAACTCAAATAAAATGAGATAATTAAAAATAATAATAATCATATATTCTCTCATAAGACCATTACAAATCCAAATATCATGAATAACTCAGCAAGATATTTAACTATGATAATATAAGTCCATGGTGAACTAGGTATACCACATATTAAGCGCATAAAATAATTGAAATAATTAATTTGCTCCCCCTTAAAATATGCGTATATAGTTCAAAATTAATTTATATGCATAAAATAGATAAAATAAATAATCACAAGATCTAAGAGATATCCAAGATTTGCATCTTTCTTCCCTTTGATCAAATGCATATAAAATTCCAAACTCAAAACAAATGTCATCTTTTAAGCAAGAAAAAAGAAATATCCAACAAATAAACGCTTAAAGTTGAAGAAAATATGTCTTTAATAAAAATATAAGACACAAATAATTTCATGTAAGTAAAAGATTTTTGAAAGCTGTCTTTAATAAAAAAAAATATTCGAATGCGTCCGTTTAGTCCTCAGACTGAAAGCTGGCGATTCGAATTCATAAATCATAAAAAAACCTATTTGAACAAATAAACATAACTAGTTAAATGTTCAAAGAAAAATGTATTCTAGATATATGGCATGTCAAGGGGATAATTGACTTGAAATAATTAACTACTCCACCTTTACATTGTTATATCCAAAAGTGATAGTATAGATAAAATTTAAGAATTTCAGAGATATATTTCCAGAAATAGGAAACTAATTAAAAAATATTAGGTCTTCTTATCAAAATTTATTTCTTTCCTTTTTAAAGCCGTTGCACGGTGTCCATCTGATAACCGAAGGCTTAAAGAAAAGAAACGCTTTGTGAGAGGAAAATTCAATATGCTTGACTTCTCCTTCGCAAAGAGTTACTGCTATAGACAGTAAATAACTAGAATAAGAAGAGAATAATAAGCTAAAAATCTTGAATATTATACAAGCTAAAGACGAAATTACAAGATCATAATTTTCACTTAGTAGTCACAAAATCATTAAGTCTGAATATCGAAAAGTGTGACAGAAAAGAATATATCAAAAGATGACAAACATTAACCTATGGAAGATCAATGTATGTTACCTTTTGTAAAAAAATATCATTAAATAATATTATCCATCAAATCTAAAATCCAAAATCTATCAGATAACAATTACAACTAGATCCCAATAAATCTTTAGTTTATAAAGCGTTGATCAATCTTGGGTTAGCTGTAGAGGTACTGTTCCAGCTAACGGAGTTTACCGGAGAACACTTAAGTACCACTTCACTTTGGCCATAGCCGTGGTGACAGACAGACCCTTTGTAGGCTTGTACCCAAAATAAATCTCTTCTTTAATAACCGAGGATTTAAGAAGAATTAGTGCAATATGAAAAAAAATATATTCAATGGACTTAAAAATCTTAGAACAATGTGGCATACGGTATAAGATGTATCAATTACATTAATCCATATGTGCTACAAAATCATTGGGTAATAATAAAATATAAAATATTTGTAAATCAAAATGTAGGACCTAGATACGCTGATGTATTTTAGAACCTAGGGAACTGGGTTCAGTACCTTGGATCCAGAACTAGATAATAGTTGCATTTAGACCTTAATAAATCTTAAGTTTATAAAGTATTGATCACTTCGGGTTAGCGGTAGGGGCTGGTTCCCAGCTAGCGGTAGTCCAAAGACTAGTACACCGTGTCGCTTCAGGTTATTTACACCTGTATGACAGAAGGACCCTTTCTGCTTGTTCCTAAAATGATCTCTACTCTTAAGAACTTAGATTCAAAGGAATATATAGTATCATCGAACCACATCGAAATCCAGAATCCCTAAATATAAAATAAGTAAATACCCAAAGAATGGTTTTATCAAGATCAAGATATTAAAAATATCATGTATCCAAAATGTCGACCAAAAAGCCAAAAAAAAAAGCTTTGAGGAAGAAGCTAATAAAGATAAGAACATAAATTTGTTCAAAAAAAAATCAACAACTTAAGTATGAGATAAGCACAAGTTTAAAAACTACTTTTCAAAATAATATAGAACTTGAACTTAACTCATATATCCCCATAAAGATATTTATACAAAAATATAAGGAACATATGAGCAATATATAAATAAAAATGAATTATGTATCCTTAATAAGCATAAAAAAATTACAACATCAAAAACATGCATAAATAAACTTTATCAGACAAAGATGTAATTGATTCATAAGAAGTTAATCAAAATAAAATATGAGAATCAATAGTGAATATATTATGCAAGCACAAGGTTAAAATAAAATTATATGTATATACTTTTCAAGTAAATAGAAGACTTGTGCTAAACATACATACTCATAAAATACCGATCAAAGTAAATGTGACATGTTAAAGATAAATCGGTAAGAAGTGACCATTAAAAAAATATTAAAGGCGAAGAGTCAAAACATATTCACCAAAACAAAATTAAGCTCCTATGCATGCTTCAAGAATAAAGATTAACAATAAATAGCATACATAGACAAATGTGTCATACTAATAGAAAATAAAATACTATATAGTGTGAGCTAATCATTTAAGCTAAACAACTATTCAAGCTAGGATTATGTCTCACATTGATTCAAATAATAAACAATTTAAAAGATATAAATGAAAGCTAATAGCAAGACATCAGTAAGAATGTGCTAGATATTAAAAACTATTTAGGAAGCATGTTACCGAAGTGGTTCTAGTGACCACACTTCTGTTGGTGCAATTGCATGGAAGATGACCTTTGTAGCTTAGCAATCACCAATATGTTCCATGGTTCTATTTGATATGAGAAGCTTCACCTGCAATATTATGTGAAGACTTTGGTATCCAATACTTGGATCCATATTTGTTAGCTTTGGGAATCCATTTGCACAAGTTCATATCAACAAGTTTTCTAATCTGATAATGATTAGAAACATGTCCATTCATACCATAATAATGACAGAAAGAATTAACATTAGTACTATGTGCAGCAGCATGAGAATGTGCAGTGGGATGACATGATGTGCGTGGATATTTGTAATAGAAAGCATGGTTGTGTGAAGCTTTAGCTTTGCTTGCTTCCATTGTAAAAGATCTAACGTGGGTGACTTTGTGATGTGCTAAGTGTCTTGTGTTAGACTGAGTCGTAGGTTGTACTACCTGCTTTTCCAGTCTAATCTTTAACTTTTTAGAGTTAGCACAGATCTCATCATATTTAGCAGAAAGAGCATCAATTCTACATGAAGCAGTAGAATACTTCTTCTTTTCTGATTCTAATTCCTCCTTAAGTTTAGCATTTTCTAGAGTGCTTTTCTCAATGCAATCAAGTGCCTCATGCAATCTAAACTTCAGTGTGGAAATCTCAGTAGAAGTATCAGAAGGAGAACTATTTCTAGTATCATTCAATAAGCAAGTAAGCTTTTCATTCTCATGCTTAAAGGATAGAATATCCTTTCTAGCTTGCTTATACTTATCTAATACTTTCTTGTGTTCTTCTAATAGATCACTGAAAGCATCAGATAACTCATCATAAGAGAATTCATTCTCTTCCAGAACATAGTTGTTTTATACCTTGTTGGATAATGCCATTGAATATATATTTGTAGCTTGACGAGGTCTCTCTTCTTCTTCAGAATCGCTTGCTTCGCTTTCACACCATATGGTCGTGCTAGCGTACTTGTAAGACGATGATCTTCCTTCATTTGATCATTCGTAGTGACTCTCCTTTCTAGCAGTAGTACAATCTTCTTGGATGTGGCCTATCTTCTGGCAATTGTCACATACAAGCTCTTCTTCGTATAAGGAATTATGTTGTACCTTAAATCCCAATTCCATCATGCACATATTTGCATCATTACGAAGATTATCATTCTCTCTGGAGTTGCTATCTTTGCTTTCATACCTGCACTCATAAGTACCTTTAAGAACTTTCCAGATTTTATGAGATGTTGTGCAAGTAGTAATAAGATTGAATACATTTGTGTCTACAGCACAATAAAATATATACATACCTTTTACATCAAGGCTAGCTAACTTTTTTTCTTCCTCCGTGTAACTATAATAAGGCTTGTTGATTATAGAGGATGTAAGAATAGAAGTGATAGTAGGCTTTTTGTAGCCATTTATAACAATTGACCATAAGTCAAAATCTAGAGACTTCAGGTAGAAGCTCATTCGTGTCTTCCAATAACTATACTTTGTTCCATCAAATAGTAGGAGTCTATTTGAGGATTGCTCTTCAGTTGTGAAGTACATACTTGCCATATGTGATACTGTAATCTATGTAATAGCTGTAATAAATAAGAATATAATAGCAGTGTTACCTCGCTTTACCTGTATAATCCGCTCTGATACCAATTGTAGGAGCAATTGGTATGAGCAGCAATATCTATATAACAAGCACCCGCTCTGATACCAATTGTAGGACCGATTGTAGGAACGAGTTGTAAAGCGCAATACTCTAGGTGGGTGAATAGAGTAGGCAGTGAAAATTAACTATTTAAAAATGTTAGTAACAAGATCACATAATATATATATCACAGATATGTAAATAAAAAGTAGAGAGTAGAGATCAAACGCAAACACAAGGATGTATACTGGTTTTCCTCTTGTGAGGACTAGTCCAGTCAGAAGAACTCTAGCTTCCAGTTAAATCCACTATTGGAAAATCACCACAAGTTTTCATCCGAAGTTCTTGCAACTTCTACAACGCGAGCTTTGATCCGAAGTACTCGACCAACTTCAATTGTGAAGTCTCTACCTTCAATCAAGCCTCTGATTACAATCACTCTGAAACTTCTAGACCGTATCGCAGTGGTAAATCGACTAGAGGATTGTAACTGGCTTGGGATTGGAAAATGAATAGCTCAGAACACTTTGGAAGATGTAGTAGGCTTATAGAGAAGAGATATGAAAGTGAATTGGTGTATTGAAATGATCGAAATCCTTCTCTATTTATAGTTTTTCCAAAGGCAGAATTCTGACAGAATTCAGACAGAATTCGAGCAGAACTCTATGAGAAAATCTCATTGGGATCCGTAACTGAGGGAAGACCAAGTTCAAAAAGCAACGTTCACTAACCGAACTTGGGCCGAATTCTGTTAGAGTTTTGTTAGGGTTTTTGCAAATTAGTTTTTGGGCTTTTTGAAAAGTCAAACAGTTAGGAAGTAGTTTGGACTTTTGTAAGTGGGCTTGTTTTCAAAATGAAAGGATATTTTAAAAACGTTTCTTGGGTAGCCTATTTGTAAGTAGATGCAGTGTACATCGTATTCCTAGTCTCAATAAATATGAAAAATTATATTGATAAAATAGGAAAACCAAGAGCCCTTTGATGACGCCTTTCTTCAAATATTTGAGCAGACTTTGAAAATGACTTTTTCACTGACAGCATATGAAATACCTATCGGGGGATACGAGGCCCCAGATAGGTCGTTGGGTGGTTCAAAAAAATCTTCTTGTATAATGCCGTCTTTGGCCCATCATTAATTCTCCATTACATATGTCCTGATTTGACAAAGCTTGATCATGCTTACTGCATGTCTACAAGTACATGTTAGACAAATAGAATAATATGATACAAGCTTATGTAGCTCAACAATATTGATATAATGAACATTTAGGACAATGCTAAGTTTAAGTAGCAACATGATAGTGATTACATAAATATTAGTGATGTCATTATCTTAAACTCAATTGATTAGCCATATTCAAAAACATGATATAATCATTGGGCTAACAACACCGCAGTAAGAAACGTGTGTCCTAAAGAAGTGCCCCACTCGACGGTGTGCTGAAAGTGTGCTCATCATGACAGATTGCTCCAAATCCCATGTATATATATATATATATATATATATATATATATATATATATATATATATATATATATATATATATATATATATATATATATATATATATATATATATATATATATATATACTAGAACACGAAGGGCTACGGGTAACTGGAAAATTCTCCCCTCCAAATGATCTAGATCATCAAGCTTGTGAATAGTCCTTAACATTTTCTTGTTGGATTCTGGGTGTGGCATTTTGTAGAATCCATCCTAAACATGATATGCAAGACTGGACAATACAAGAAAGTGCACTATAACAAGCCACAACAAGAAAATATAATAAGCTGGAGGCTAGGAGTGCACTACGAAGAGCCACTATAGAGAAAATAGGGAGTACGCCATGATAGGCCACTATCATGTAAGCAAGACATGTACAAGAGTGCACCACGACGGGTCTCTATCTAGTAAGCAAAGAAAACATGTAACATAGGTGCGCCACGACGGGCCACTATCTAGTAAGCAAAGAAGACATGTAACATGGGTGCGCCACGATGGACCACTATCTAGTAAGCAAAGAAGACATGTAACATGGGTGCGCCACGACGGGCCACTATCTAGTAAGCAAAGAAGACATGTAACATGGATGCGCCACGACGTGCCACTATCAAGATTATCAAGATAAGATCATGTTGTCATATTCAAGTTAAGTTCAATATTAACAAGTTATCAAGTTTGGTCGTCGTATTTTATGTCAAATATAGAAAACATAAAAAGAATATCAAAAATTGTGATTGAAACTATCAGTCGCATATGAACTACAATTAAAGTAAAACAAGAAGATTCTTGAAGCCAAGATAAAGATCTACAAATTTCATGTTTTGAGTTTTTTTAAGATTCTAACTACAAAACAGCTTAAACAAGCAAAAACAGTCATTCAAGGCAATCCGCTCATGGGCGCACAGCCCACGCAAGCAAAACTGCCTACGGTGTACGAAGCATGCAAGCACGGCCTACGACGTGCGACCAACAAATGGTATTGGCTCGCGGCACGCAAAACGCACTGCATGCGAGCAAAACTGCCCACGACGCACGGAGCGTGCAAGCATGGCACACGACACGCGACCAACGAATGGCGCTGGTGCGTGGCACGCAAAATGCGCAGTACATGGGTGCACGGCACGCATGGCACAGAGGCATGGTACGCGAGCGCGTACGGCACTCTTCATCGTTCCTACAGCACTGAAGATGTGCCGGAACCCATGAACACAAATGTGCCAAAACTAACTCAAAATAAATCGAAATCATGTGGTTCAAAAGCCCAAATTGGGTAGAATGAAATTTCCTACAACATGGAACCTTTAGATTTTGGAAATAATAAAGTTTAGAAGATCAAAACCAAGAAAAGCTAAGAAAAATACAAACTCAAATCTACAAAAATATAAACATCAAACTAAAAACTCCAAGTTCTAAAGAGGCTTAGAATCATGCAAGAAAGAGATTGGAACAAACAAAATGACAACAAAACAATATTGTTCAAAATTTGGCAAGATGTATTTGCCTAGGTTGGTGGAGGAGTAAATGTAGAAGAAGATGAAAGTAAATGAAGTTAATGGAGGAGAGAGAAAGAAGTTGGTTTTTATACAAAACCCTTCTCATCTAAAACTAATCCAAACCAAGCTATGGCAAGTTGAACCAAACCAAATTAAACCAAGTCAAGATTAAACCAAGACAACGCTAAGAAAGACAAGTCAAAACACGGGCACCTGACAAATGTCAGAATTTCGTACACATATACTGAAAATACGTATAATAAAAAAATGGGAGTGACAGGTATGCCATCGGTATACACTGGTATACTGGCGGTATGCCGGTCAAGGAAAAAATCTATAAGTCGGAAAAAATTTAAAGCATTCCAAAAAGCAAAAAAATATGAAATACAGTACAAAAATATGCATCCGTATATAAATACCGATATTATGAGACGAGTCTCACAACTCTTTCATCCTTAGAAAAATTCCATCTTCGAAATTTTCTAAAGTTAGTCAAGCATGATAACCAAAACAAAAGCTCAAGAAAATATAATTATCTTAATAAAACAATGCGTGACATATAAATAAATGAAGGCAGCAGTAATATAAATAAATACGTAAGCAATAACACAACCACAATTAAGAAGGGCTGAAGGCATATGAATATCTGAGTCAGTTGAGTAGGGACCCGCCCTCGCTGGCCTACGCTGACTCCCAAAATAGATAGGGATCAAGTCTCAAAGTAAGTCGGTACCAATGGCTTAGTCTAAGACATGAATCAACCTAGGACGTATCTTTGTAGTTGAGACACGTGATAGATATCATGTATCTCAAGATACGAAGACAAAAGAGTGGGACGAGAAACTCGTATTCACTCACCGAATAAGTCAAGCCGACCGTTGTACCCCCGATATCGGTGAAATACAAGGTCGCCGACAAGAACCCAAGATATACTTCCACTACCTGGCCTGCTACTGAAGTATAAATCAAAAGGGTATAACTGAAAGAAGACCATAAAGATGGTACCTGAGACTCCCTAGGTACCACCCTCATGCTGATATTAGATCTGCCCCTGAGACTGCACATACAACTGTGCTCTGCGCTACCAACCCTTTGAGCTCGCGATGGCGGAGGATACTGTGCCAATGGCTGAACATCTAGTATTGTCTCTAAATGCTTATCCACTGCTGGAGGTGATGACTGAGGAGACTGAAAAGACTGAGGTGGTATATTTGGTGTAGTTGGTCTTCCTCGAGATGTCGGATAGGAGCAAGTTCTAACTGAATGGTCCTCTGCTCCACAGCGAAAGCATCGCCTATTGGCCGCCTGACAAACTGATCTGAGATGTCCTATCTTTCCACAATAGGTACATTCTTCTTGTTCTGCCTGATACTGCTGGTCTCTCTGCCTCTGAGCCTGGGCCTGTATATAATGCTGAGGCCCCTCCTACTGGAATGCATGGAACTGCGTCGATGAAGGCCTCTGAGCTCGCTTCTGCTGAACTGGTGTTGGTACCTCGAACTGGGTAACTGTAGGTTGGAAGGATGAAGATCCAGCTGAACTCCTCTGGTACAAATCCCTATCACGTGGTCTGGTGATCCGTAATACAAACATAGAAAGTTGGCCCTTCGACAAGTAAGATGAGTGTGCCCTTCCCTTTCACAGAAGGAACATACGATTGGTAACTCCTGGTATTAGGGTAGATATTGGTATGCTGATACTGGTGAGAGATATCAAGGTAAAAAGCCTGACACGGGTGTATGGTACCTTTACGGCCCTCAGTTGTGGATGCAGTCCTTTTGGCTATATGCTCATGCTCTTATACTTCCTCTACAGTAGGTCGAGCTCAATATGCTGACTGACTAGATGACTGGTACTACCTGGCTCCAATCTGTACTCCTTCTAGCTTCAAGTCATCGGCACCTCTGCTATTCCTTATCCACTACGGTCTATCGATATTTAGATACTGTGCTGGAGAACGAGATCTCGTTGTTGCTGTGACTCCATCATATCTTTCATGATCCCTAGGAATACATGCACATCGGAATAATCTGATACTACCTATACTCGGACTGTTGACTGTACTGGTGATACAGAATGCCCTGACTCTGGTAATGCCTCGTTTGGATGATGATCTATCACTGGTACTGGCTGATGAGACTCTGGCTGAACTGAAAATACTGACTACACGGGCACAGCTGGCTGATTGAGATGGATGAACATTACTGCCCTCAGGTCGACTCTCGACACTGCTCCTGAATGCTGAGATTGATCCTCCAAAACTGTCCTAACAGAAGATTGTTGACCTGCCATCGACAGAACCCAAACAAAATGATCGGAAGGATTAAGAACAGTGCCCCTGAAAGTTAAAGGATACAAAGATCAAATCGAAGGAACAAAAAAGATCAACGATCAAAGCAGATATCAGGTCAAAGGATCAAAGATGTAGAATAATACGAAGGATATCAATAAAGGAGAATTATGACTGAGATATCTAAATATCATTAACCCCCATATATCTAATAAATCAGACCTGTATGGGCCACCACTAAAACCTATGTCACACCCCAGAACCAGAATACTGGCAAGTAGGGACGGACTAGGCCAGCTACGTATTCCAAAGTACTCCAGTACCCCAAAATAACGTATAAGCTGTATAAATATGGAGGTTACTACTACAATCCAACAGTCAATCCTAGGTCAAGAAATCCTAGGTATCTCAATCACAGATAAATATGTAAAGTATAAGAAGTATGATCATCAGACATAAAATAGTAAAGCGTCCCAAACTATATATACATGGATGATTATGAAGCTAGTAATACAAAGTGAAGAACTAGCAAGAGTAATAGTCATACATGAAAATCTCTAGCTATAGTCTAGAATATACGAATCATGTTTAGGCCCGTAGGCTAAATGTTAAGATCCAAAACATGAGCTAAACACGTGCTCGAAGGCTAAATGCCACAAAAGAATAATATACATAACTAGTGGGAGAGTGAAATAGAAAATCCACTAAGGTACTCTGGTGCCCTGGGTAGTCGCCGTCGAGTAGATGGTACGAAAGAATGCTCGGGCTCCACTATCAGATCTAGCCAAACAAAACTAGTGGGGTCAGACAGACATAGCAAGTACCACAAAGAAAGCCAAACTATGAACTAAAACCAGCAATAACTAACATAGCAATGGACAGAGACAGAAATAAGTAAATACGGATCGAGACTCTTGCACTACCAAATGCACTTGTCCCGAGAATAGAAAAGACAATAAGCAAAACAACATGGAGCATAGGGTAAATAACATGTGGCATAATATAAACTATGGATATGTAAAATAAACAAAAATATGTGAACATGTGAGATAAACTGAACATGTGAGCATGTAGAGAAATGGTACATGTGAGCATGTAAGATAACTAAGACATAAGAGCATATTAGATAATTGGGATATGTGAGCATGTTAGATAACTGGGACATGTGAGCATGTTAGAACTATATAGAACGGAAAATGATAAGATGATTTAGGAACTATTCTGGAGCCTAAGTTACAACCCTCAAATCAAATAAGGACCGGGGCTGTAACCCTTCTCTTGAACAGAACTTAGTCTCTAATCAATGTACAACATAGGAATCATATATAGCTTGTGAGTACTAAATAAGACGACAAATGACAATATGACTAAGAAACTCTTCTAGAACCCAAGTTACAACCCGTAAACCAAACAAGGATCGGGGTTGTAACCCTTCTCCTGAACAAAACTTAGTTTCTAACCATTTATCGACAACAGTAAAGCATAAACAATAATGTATGAAATAAACAAATACGAACAATGCCTAAATAAAACTAGACTAGACTGGACTCTATACAACAATCACGGCCAAGCAATGAGAAATCCAATCCAGTTACCTACCCTGCAGACTACCCGAGTCATCCAGGCCAAAAGAAAATAAGTATAGCGGACACACCGCAGTAAGATACGTGTGTCCTAAAGAAGTGCCCCACTCGATGGTGTGCTGGATGTGTGCTCATCATGACAGATAGCTCTAAATCCCATGTATATATATATAGACCGGAATACGAAGGGCTGCAGGTAACTGGAAAATTCTTCCCTCCTAATGATCTAGATAATCAAGCTTGTTATTAGTCCTTTACATTTTTTTGTTGGATTCTGGCTGTGGCATTCCGTAGAATCCATCCTAGACATAATATGCAAGACTGGACAATATAAGAAAGTGCACTATAACAAACCACAATAAAAAAATATAATATGCTGGAGGCTAGGAGTTCGCTACGACGAGCTACTATAGAGAAAATAGGGAGTACGCCATGACAGGCCACTATCATGTAAGAAAGAAAAGACATGTACAAGAGTGCACTATGATGGGTTACTATCTAGTAAGCAAAGAAAACAAGTAATATGGGTGCGCCACGACGGGCCACTATCTAGTAAGAAAAGAAGACATGTAACATGGGTGCGCCATAATGGACCACTATCTAGTAAGCAAAGAAGACATGTAACATGGGGTGCGCCACGATGGGCCACTATCTAGAAAACAAAGAAGACATGTAACATGGGTGCGTCACGACGGGCCACTATCAAGATTATCAAGATGAGGTCATGTTGTCATATTCAAGTTAAGTTCAACATTAATAAGTTATCAAGTTGGGTCGTTGCATTTTAGGTCAAATATAAAAAACATGCAAAGAATATCAAAAACAGTTATTGAAACTATTAGTCGCATATGAACACCAATTAAAGCAAAACAAAAAGATTCTTGAAGTCAAGAAAAGATCTATAATTTTTATATTTTGAATTTTTTTAAGATTCTAGCTACAAAATAGCTTAAACAAACAAAAACAGCCATTCAAGGCAATCCACTCACGGGCGCACTGCGTGTGAGCAAAACTGCCCACGGCGTACGGCGCACGACCAACAAATGGTGCTGGCGTACGGTACACAAAATGAACTGTGCGTACGAACAAACTGACTACGGTGTACGGAGTGCACAAGCACGGCTCACAGCGTATGATCAACAAATGGCATTGGCGCACGGCACGTAAAACGTACTGCGTGTGCGAGCAAAACTGCCAACGATGCATGGAGCGAGAAAGCACGACCCATGGCACGCGACCAACGAATGGCACACGACACGCAAAATGTACTGCGTACGCGAGCAAAACTTCCTACGGCGTTCGGAGCGTGCAAGCACGGTGTACGACACGCGACCAACGAATGGCGCTGGTACGCGGTGAGCGAAACATACAGCACGCGGGTGCACGGTGCGCATGGCACGGAGGCACTGCGTACGGGTGCGTGCGGCACTGTTCATCGTCCCGACAGCACCGAAGATGTGCCAGAACCCATGAACAAAAAAATGCCAAAACTAACTCAAAATAAATCGAAATCAAGTTGTTCAAAAGCCAAAATGGGTAGAATAAAATTTCCTACAATATAGAACCCTTAGATTTTGGAAATAACAAAGTTTAAGAGATCAAAACCAAGAAAAATCAAGAAAAATACAAACTTAGATCTACAAAAAGGTAAACATCAAAACTAAAAATGTCAAGTTCTAAAGAGGCTTAGAATCATGCAAGGAAGAGATTAGAACTGACAAAATGACAATAAAATAATATTGTTCAAGATTTTGCAAGATGTACTTGCCTAGGTTAGTGAAGGAGTAAATATAGAAGAAGATGAAAGTAAATGAAGTTAATGGAGGAGAGAGAGAGAAGTTGGTTTTTATACAAAATCTTTCTCATCTAGAACCAACCCAAACCAAGCCATGCCAAGTTGAACCAAACCAAATTAAACCAAGTCAAGATTAAACCAAGGCAAGGCTAAGAAATACAAGTCAAAATACGGGCACCTGACAAATATTAGAAGTCCGTACACGTATACTGAAAAAACGTATAACAAAAAAATGAGAGTGACAGGTATGCCGTTGGTATACATTGGTATACTAGCAGTATGTCGGTCAAGGAGAAAATCTATAAGTTGAAAAAAATTAAAACATTTCGAAAACCAAGAAAATATGAAATACAGTACAAAATACGTATCTATATATAAATACTAATACTGCAAGACGAGTCTCACAAGGTGCATGCCTAGTTATTTGATAGTATGCTTGATTTAGTTATCCTTGGATTTTTATCTCTCCATGATCTAGTCTAGAAAATTATTTTAAGAATGCCTATAGAGGTTATATATTTATATATTATATTATATTTGATTTTGAGGACAAAAATATTTAAAGGGGGATAGTTTGTAGCACCTGATTCTTAGAATTATTTAAAAAATTATTTAGGGTTTGTCATGCCCCAGAACCAGAATACTGGAGAGCGGGGGAATGACTCAGCCAGCTACGTATTACGGGTAGATGAATACCGTATAATACGATCAATGCTGTCTAACCAGACGAGGGGGTGCATGTTTGCCATTAAAATTGTTTTGATTGAAATCTTAATACAAACAGAACAGTGATACAATATAGGACTTAGATGTAGTCCTAGGAGTACACTTTTGTTTAAGCTGGGTCCTTAGTGCCAATGGAGCGAGTGGTAATGCGTTGACTCCGTTGACCGGCTGACGACGGTTATCGGTTCTCTGAAGGTGTTGATTGCTCTGGGTGCTGGAGCTTGCTGAGAGGAGGAAGACGTTGAGTGTCTAGAACTGCCTCTCCGGTGATTCTCTGTTGTGGATTCTCTGTGAGTCTTGTGTTCTGAGTCTCTGTGTGTGAAGGGGATGATCCTTCTATTTATAGTTTTGCAGGCTGGCTGCTCATGCGCGCATGTAGGATGCGCAGGTGTGGGAACGCCACGTGAAGGTTGCTGATGGAGGCGCATGGATGCTGCGCCCTGATCGAGGGGGAGAACTCTTCATACTGCTGTTGTAAGCCGGCACGTAGCAGAGGGAAGATCTTTCCGTTGCTGAAATCTCGGATGAGTTGAGTCAAAGGACACGTGTCGTCGTCTCATGGTTCGAAGATCTCGGATTTGGTGGAGAGGAGTGATCTGGTGAGCTGCGCCTTGGATTGGGCACAGGAGGAGGCTGCGGCTCATAACCTTTAGGAGTTATAAACCATTTAGAGCGCATGGCTTTTGAGGCGCATGCAGGTGACCTTCTTTCTGTCTTTCGGGATCAGAGATCAGTCTGGGGCGCATGGCTTTTGAGGCGCATGCAAAACTTCAACCGGAGACTCTTCTTCTGTCTTTAGGGATCAGTGAAGGGTCTGAGGCGCATGGCTTTTGAGGCGCATGCTGGTTTGGACGTATGGCCGTAGAGGCGCATGCGGGTGTGGACGCATGGCCGTAGAGGCGCATACGGGTGTGGACGCATGGCCGTAGAGGCGCATGCGGGTGGCCACGTGGCAGTAGCCGTCGAAATAGAGTCATGATGATGCTGACGTTGCCGATGCTTCGTTTTCTGAATAAAGCTGTCAACTGTTCAGACTTTGGGAGGCGTGCTGCCAACTCTGTCAGTTCAGCATTTAATGTTGGTGATGTTCGATGGACAGCTGAGTGGGCGCGTCGGTTGGCGTTCTACTCGGTATGGAGATGTGTGGGGGCGCACCCTCTATAATGCGCCGAGTACTGTAGGGCGCGTCTGTGTGATGCGCCTGATGCCGAAGGGCGCGTCCGTGTGATGCGCTATCTGGCTGGCGCATCGGACATGTCTTTTAATGATGCGGCTGTCTCGCTCTTCGAGTGCTATAAATAGCCGTTTGGCTGAATTCGAGGCGTCCGGTTCATCCATTTAATGTAAATTCATTGTACGGAATTCGGAGGGCCATCCACTTGGCGCGTGGGTTTGATCTGCCCGGCCTATAAATAGTGGCATGGAGAGAAGGTTTGCTTCTTATTCCCTCACGTACTTCCAATATGAACTTGAACATGCGGGTGCATTCTGTTGACGAAGTGCTCCCGAGGGTGAAAATGAGACGTTGTGTTGTCTTTGATGCACTTGAAGGTGACTATTACATCCAAAAGACGGAGTCGAGGGCTTCTGAGGCAGGCGGAAGGTGCCTGTTGCATCCAAAGATAGGGATGCTCGAGCCTCGTCTCCGTTATTCCGGAAGAGCCGTAGATCGGAATGGCGGTGCAAGGCTCTCTCTTCCTGCAAAGTGGGGTTTCCCCACTTTGATCGTGTCGAAAGCTGCTCCTTTAGCCGCGGTTTCGATCACGGTCTTCCTTCGGCTTTGGAGGCTCTTTCGAAGCCTCCCCTGGCCACAGCATTTGTGGTGCTCTTCTCTTCCTTGGTTCCAGCCAGAGGGTTAAATGCTTTGTGTATCGAAGCATTTATCGGGCGAGCCTGGTTGGAAGAGCGGCACATAACTGGGCTCTGTTCGGCCAGTGAGCCTGGCTGGAAGAATTTGGCTAAAGGGATGCACATAGCTGGGCCGGATGCACATAACTGAGCTGCTGAAGAGATGGCGGAATGCGCCTGGATGGAGGCGCATAGTATCTGCTGCGCCTCACTGGTGGCGCATGGTGAAGCTGCGCCTATCTGAAGGCGCATGGTGGCCGCTGCGCTTATCTGAAGGCGCACGGTGGCCGCTGGCTGTAGGCTTAGGATCTTTTCTTTGTAGAATTTCTCCTTTGTACAACCTTTTCTAGACATGTAATAGACTTTTATATATAAATAAAAAGTCCTTCTTCAAATGTCTATACTTATTGATTTTGCTGTGAAATTCTTCGTCTGAGTTCTAGCGCATGTAGTGTCTGGCGCATGGGCTTTCTAGTTGTGAAATTCCATGCTTCTATAAGACCCCCTTCAAAGTTTTCAAAACTTTTGAATAAGTTTTGGAATACTTTGAATAAGAAGCATGGAGGTCAGGGTGCATGATTTCTGGGCGCATGCCTGTTCGGGCGCATGCTCTTCTCAGTTAATGATAATGGTGCCTCGGTAACCGAAAAGATTAATGATGATCTTTTGGTCTTATTTGTTACTATCCTTGCACAGAACCCGAGGCGACGGCTGAGATCACACGTCATCTGTTCACGCGTGCGACCATGCCCTATAAATAGGTAAGAGTTAGAGAGAGAAAGGGTTCTTCTTCTCTGTGCCTCTGCTTCTTTAGAGTTTCTTCTTCAAAACCCTAACTTCTCCTTCTTCGAGAGAATGGCTCCCAAGACTCCTCGCGGCGCTGCCGGCAAGGGGAAGGAGAAAGCGAAGGAGTCCGCGGAAGTTGCGGCGGCGGTCGTTCTCCGTCGGCCTGTCGAAGTTCGGCCGGAGGTAGTTGGTAAGTCTCATTGTCCGTACGCCAACGCACATAGGCCTTGAGTCTTTAATGATGTGCCGCAGTCTTTGCCCGCCGACGCGCATGGGTTTAAACCTTGGATGCGCCGAGGCTATGCCGCTGACGCGCATGGGTTCAAACCCTGAAGATGCGCCGAGTCTATACTGCTGACGCGCATGGGTCCAAACTCTGAAGATGCGCCGAGGCCATACTGCTGACGCGCGTGGGTTCAAACCCTGATGATGCGCCGCAGTTTTCTCCTTTAGACACATTGTGTGTTCTCTTCTGACTTTTTCTGATCCTTTGCTAGTGTCGATGGCAATCCCGCTTTTGAGTGAAGTTTTCTTGGAGGCTGCCTTCAACCAAATGGGAGTAGAGCATAACGAAGAAGTGATAAACCCCGCCCAAGATGCTCTTATGCTGGATCAGCCTCCTGAGAGAATGACCCTAATCCGTGAACAGCAGTATTGGTTCCTCAAACGGATGATGGAGCGTGGAGTCATTAAGCCTTCCACATCTGATAAAGTGACCTTCCTGAAGCCTGAGTTCCTGTTCGGGGACCGTCTCACTTCTACTGACTCGTCAGTACTGAAGGTCAGGGAGGACTGGTTCTTTACTGCGAATGGAGTGCATATGACTGTTAAGCAACTTGAACGTCAGTGGCCTTTGACGTCCTTCTGTCGCCTTATTTCCCAGAGGAGGATGTCTTGGGAGCTTACCCCTTCTCAGGGGGGAGCGGTGACTGGTGTCATCCAAATTGATTCTACTTCCGACCAAAGGGATGCTTTGACCGTTGTACGGTCTGGGTCTTCTTACACTTGGCGGACTTTACGTCCTGGGAGCCTCTACAGTGATGTACCCATTGATACGTTTGCTTATAGTGCTTCGACTTTTACACATCGTATGTTTTTGATGGAACGTTCCTACCCAACAGAAGAGTTTCGGGTAGAGGGTTGGTGCCATTACGTCTCCAAATGGGATAAACTAACGCTCTGGATCTTGTCGTGGTTTCAGACTGAGCTCCGAGAGATCGGGTTGACTGCCGCGATCCGTGCTACCCAGGCAGGTGTTGACCTTAATAGGCACATGTTCCTCGTACTCCTGGAGATGTTTGATATCCATACCGGGACCTTCTTTACTCCGGTGGGGGAATTAGGGTTCGCACTTCATGAGATGTACGAGGTGTCAAAACTCCCTTGGGGGTCGGAACCCTATGAAGAGTACTTTCCCACCAACGAGGAACTTCAGGTCCTGGGGGACAGGGCTGAGGAGATGACGGCCGTCTTCAAGGAAGTGGCGAGTCATCATTACTATATGCAGAGACGGGATAGGAACGGGACGCAGCCTCATGTGACCGCTTGGAGAGATCATGTCTTTAGACAAGACAAGGAGGATCCCTCACAATTTTCCACTCCACCGGTGCTCTCTCGTAGCGAAGTGTTGTCCGAAATGAGCAGGTTAGGGAAGAAAAATCCCCGAGGAAATGAGGACCAGCAGTCAGATGCACGCTCCTACAGCTGCTTCTGGCATCTTGCTTATCGGATGTCACCCAAGGCGGTGTTGGCATCCTACCTGATGTTTTGGCTCCGGGATTGCGTATTTGCGGGCGAATCCGGTGCCGTAGAGAGGGTAACCCGAAACTTAATCCTGTCAGCCGTGAAGCTGGTTTTCGACCGGCGTTTGGCTCTTCTCCCCGCAATGGTATGTAACCTGCAGCGAGGTTTGAGAGAGTTTGCTGGAAATGTGATTCATGATAGAGGCCGAAACAATAACTTCCCGTGCGCCGAACTGCCGTTTCACTATTTGATGGGATGGCTGATTCTGCATCATCCCAGTGTGATGAGCCCAGGCTCGAAAGGAGATTATAAGGCTGGAGATGCATTCCTTCGTCGTTTCCATCGGAGGAGCTGGTCGCATACTGGTGTCCCGGTTTGTAGAAAGGTTTTATCCCGTCTTCAGGGTTGGGAGATCACCAAAGTTGGTCCCATCTATTTGGGTTTTGAGGCCAACGAGGATTTACGGGACCTGGGCGAAGGCACTACCACTCTGCCTCAATGGGGATTCCGCTGGTTACAAAATATCCGGCCGTCCCATCTGGTGTACCGGAACCGGAATCAGTGCTACCTGGAACCGTACTTGTCGAGCCGTTTTGCGCGGCAATTTGGTTATGCTCAGATGATGTTGGATAACCCCAGTAATACCCTGGGGTATGTTGGAAGTTTGTTGGATGGTGCACGAGCTTGGCATTACTATAATGCCGGATGTACCGGAGCTCGTTTTACGTTGCCCGTCCCCGATCCGCGGCCGCCCATTCTTTACTCGGCCGCCAAATTTTACTGTGTTATGGCTGCCCCGCCCTCCGGATATGACAAGGAGACCAGCCTTATCGTAGGCACCCAGTTAGCAGCGACTGGGGATACGCCAGTGAAGGCCCGGCCGCATCGTCCGTCAGGGGTGGGTCAACGGAGTGCCCCATCCGCATCACAAGCAGAACCTTCGGACGATCGACCGAAATGATGTGCAGATGCAGGGGCTGAATCTCTTGTGTCGAAGAAGCAGAAGAAGGCATCGTTACCGACGGTGTCATCGGATTCGGCGTCCGAAGAGGTAAGAACATCCTACTAAATCTGATTTTGGTTCCGCCACTTACGAGATCCCATCTTCTTTTGTAGGAGCCGCTAAAAAGAAAACCTCGTACCCCAAAGTCGAGTGGGAGTAGGCGAGAAGAGATGGCGAGCTCGTCTGGGGTGCGTATCCCGCCGACAATGATGTCTCTCATGGAGGAAGATCCGGAGGATACTGTCATCGTGGAGGTTCCAGTTTTTTCGGGTTATGTCAGGAGGGAACCTGAGGGTGGTGCAGCTTCCGAGGTGGCGAAGGCCACAGCAGAGGCTTCACATATCGAAGGTTTAGCAAGTGCGCAGCTTCCTGGTGATGAAGAGGAATGGAGTTCATCATCTTCCGATGACACCGCTCCGGAGCTGCAGGAGTCTGTTGCGGGGGCAGCAGAAGCGGTGACGATAGAGGAGAGGGTTGATTCCCCTCCTGGTCATGATGAAAGGAGGTCGGTCGAATCATTGCCGAATCCTTCCTTGGCTTCAACCATGGACATAGAGATGGCTACCGATCAGGCGGTAGCGACAGATTTTGTCCCTGTAGAGGGATTTGAGAAGAGTGAGACCCTTCTGCTGGTCTTGTCTCCTGGGGCTGGCCAGGAGATAAATATTGATCTCCCCGTTTTGCCGGGGGAGGTAGCTGATGCTGATAGAATGTCGGGGGTAGAAGAGGTGGCCGTTGGCGTCGATGATTTCTCCGAGCTTGAGAAGGGTAAGGGTGTGGAACCCTCTGTTGCTCCTTCCATTTGGGGTACTATCACGACGCATGTGCCGGCTCCTTCTGTTCCTTCGACTCCTCGGGCTAGCAGTCTGGGCCCTGTTGATGAAGAGCCTATTGCTGCCGAGGTTCGAACCTCTCAGATCGAGGTTGGCGGATCTTCCTCCGGTCCGCAAACTGTAGTAGCTCCCTCAACTCCTGCTATGACGCCGCAGGTGTTGGCGGAAGCCGATGGGTATGTGAAGTTCCTCGTCGAGGGAGTGTACAAAATGTTGGAGAAAGGCGTATCTGCAGTGATGGATGCCAAGGGGAGCTTTGCGGCGGCAAAAGCTTTGGCAATGCCTTGTATCGAGCTGATCCGCATTCACCAGGGCCATGACCATATGGCCGAAATTCTGGAGGTTTCGGTGATGGAGGTGGACGAGCGGCTCGCGGAACTGCAGCGCATCCAACGAAATAACCTCTCGGTCTTGATAGATGCAGAGATAGGGAAGTCAATGGCTGAGATCGAGGCTTCCCATCGAGCCGATGTGAGCAGTTGGGAGCGTGAAGTGGCTGGGACTGAGGCTGCGGCGGAGCAGTTGTCTCAATCTATGAAGAAGACGACGGAGAAGCGGGCTGCGGTGGATGCTAACATCGCAGAGGTTGATGCTCAGATGCGCCGTCTTGAAGACCAGCGGGCCCAACTTCAACTAGAAGCTGATCGTGTCCTGGCTGAACACGTGGCATTCAAGCAGGAGGAAGCGACTCTTACTCAGCGGACCCTTGCTTTGGCTCAGCAGCGACGACAGCTTGATGAGAAGTATGAGAGTAAAACTTCCGCTGAGGCTGTCGAGTTAATGCGTCAAGAAGCCGAGCTGCGAGTCCAGGCGACTGTGGAAACTCGCACTGCCGACCTGAGACGTCGAGTCAGAGAACTCTCATCCCACCCTGGGGAGGATCGGGGATTGTAGCTTCTCTTCTTTTTATGTGTTTTTTGCAACTCTTGCTGGAGAAATAGCGTATTTCTGTACTCCCCCCCTTTTTTTTTGAAAAATAAAGAAATACACTATCTCTTTGTGATGTGTTCATTTTTGATCTCATGAACTTGATGATTTATGTGGACCTATTATCTTTTGCGCACCTTGGTTTTTAGGTACAGATAATAAGTTTGAAGGAACCAACATGTTTGCTCAGAGGTAATGTGGACATGGCAATCATTAGGTTCAAATGATAGAATCCTCCTACTCAGAGGTGTTTATGGACGTGGTAGGAATGATCCTGAGGGATACGCTGAACAACTCAGAGGTAATGTGGACGTGGAAGTTCTGCGATCAATGTACGACAACACAGGAGTTGTTTGTACGGGATGTTTACTCAGAGGTAATGTGGACGTGGTAAACATGAAGGATAGCGTAAGCTCACGAAATGAAAGGTTCCGCTTTGTAGGATGTAGAGAGACAACTCAGAGGTAATGTGGACGTGGTTATCTTTCTACGGAAGGATGCCACGGAACAGCTGGGTTCCGGAAGCGATTGATTTTGTGAAAAGAGGTTGTTTGGGGAAATACATGTCTTGGAGGATGTCAAGAATAGTACTTCTTTAGGAACTTGCCGTTGATGGGCATCATGAACAAGTCCCCATTGGGTTTGGCGAGCCGGTAAGCACCGTTTGAGTATACCGTCTCGATGATGAAGGGTCCTTCCCATTTGGGCTCGAACTTCCCTGGTGTCTTGTGAGTTAACACCATTGGCCTTCTGACTGCTAAAACCAGGTCGCCAACTTGGAAAGTTCTTTGCTTGACCTTCTTGTTGAAAGCCTGTGATATACGGGCTTGGTAAAGTTCGATGCGTTATTGAGCTAGGAGACGCTTTTCGTCAAGTGCCTCCAGTTCCCGTAGACGACGACGTTGATTGTCTTCTTCTGTGAGATCGTTTGTGATTGCCACGCGGAGCGAAGGTATCTGTATCTCGAGAGGCAGTACTGCTTCGCTCCCGTAGACCAGGGAGAATGGAGTGTTGCCTGTTGGGGTCCGTACCGTTGTGCGGTAGGCCCAAAGGCATTCGCCAAGCTTTTCGTCCTAGTCGCGTTTGTTGGATGACACGACCTTTTTGAGCAGCCTGACGATAGTTTTGTTGAACGCCTCGGCCAATCCGTTTGATGCCGGATTGTAGGCTGTTGAGGCCACGTTTTGAATGCGATTCTTGTCACAGAACCTGCTGAAAATGTGGCTGATAAACTGAGGACCATTGTCATGGATGATCCGCCGGGGTACCCCGAAACGGTAAATGACATGGTGTTTGATAAAGCTGACCACCCTAGAGCTTTTTACTTCCGCTAGTGGGACTGCTTCCGCCCATTTGGAGAAGTAATCGATGATGGCCAGGATGAAGCGGTGTCCTCTCGATGAAGGAGGGGTGATTGGCCCTACAATGTCCATGCCCCAGGCTTCGAATGGCCAGGAGGCGACTGTAGGATATAGAGGTTCAGATGGTGTATGTATGAAGTCCGCATGAAGTTGGCATGCATGGCACTTCTTAGCATATTCCACTGCGTCGGCAACCATGGTTGGCCAGTAGTAGCCCATACGTCGCAGTCGATCTTGCAACTTAGGCCCTGGTTGGTGAGCTCCGCAAGTTCCGTCATGAGCTTCTCGAAGAGCTTCGGCTGCTTCTTCGTTAGACAGGCATCGAAGGAGAAGCCCGTCGAAGGAGCGTCGGTACAGCGTTTTAGTGGCTGTATCGTAGTAGAATCGAAGAGAGCGTCTCCTGACTGAGACGGCTTCCTTCGGGTCCTCTGGAAGGATTCCGTAGACAGCGAAGTCGATGAATGGGAACCTCCAGTCTCGAACATTACCCCCAGTGTTTGTCGGCATGGCGTGAGCTATTTGCAAACATAGGTTGTTTCTGGGACAAATCAAGTCTCGGCCAGTCACCGTAACATAATGTTGAGTCCCAAGGGGCACGGCCAATGAGGCTGCGAGGCCAGCCAGAGCGTCAGCCTCCAAGTTTTGTAGGTGGGGTACATGTTCGATGAAGAACCCAGTGAAGGTTGAAATGATGTTCAATGCAACTTCATGGTAAGGGATCAAATCTTCATGGCGAACCTCGTATTGCCCCCGAATCTGGTTTACGACGAGTTTCGAGTCGCCGTAGGCTTCCAGATGATCCACCCCCAGCTGTTGTGCTAGCTGGAGTCCCATGACGAGTGCATTGTACTCAGCAACATTGTTGGAGCACGGCTTCGAAAGGGAGTATACGCGCTGGATGACCAGCTGATCGGGGGAGACTAAGACTACCCCCACTTCTGCGATGATTTGACCGTTGGGGCCCGTTCTTGAAGCGCCATCGAAGAACATCCGCCAAACGGGGCTTCCTTCAGTGACGTTTGATTCTTGGACTTCATCCGGGATATCTTCATAGAGTTTTGAAGATTCTGGGATAGGGTGTGCAGCTAAAAAGTCAGCCAGAGCCTGACCCTTGACCGCCTTCTGCGGGACAAACACCATGTTGTATGGCGTTAGTAGGATCGCCCATGTAGCCAGCCGGGAGTTTAATGACCCTGGCTTCGTCATGAGAACTCTGAGCGGATTGACTCGGGAGATGACGTGAATTGTCTGGCCCGAGACGTAATGACGAGTCTTCTGAATGGCAAACACCAAAGCCAAGCACTCCTTTTCAACGGGGTTATACCGGTGTTCGGCCCCGATGAGTGTTCGACTGAGGTAGTAGATTGCTTGCTCGTAGCCTGCATCGCTGTTTTGAGCCAGTAAAGCGCCGAGGGAATGATCCATGGCACGGACGTAGAGGAGGAATGGTTTGCCGACGACAGGTGCCACTAGGACTGGCGGGCTTGTCAAGTAAGCCTTGATATCGTCGAAAGCCTTTTGGCACTCCTCTGTCCAGACATAAGAGACTCCCTTCTTCATGAGCTGAGTAAAGGGTTGACATTTACCGGAGAGGTTTGCTATGAACCTCCGGATGTATGCCAAACGTCCCTGTAAGCCCCGAAGTTCTCGAAGGTTCTTCGGAGGGTCCTTGTTGAGGATGGCTTTAGTCTTCTCGGGATCGACATGAATGCCTTTTGCCGTGATGACAAAGCCCAAGAATTTGCCGCTAGAAACCCCCAGGAAGGATTTAGCGGGGTTCATTTTGAGTTGATGTGCCCGCATGAGATCGAAGACCGTCTTTAGGTCCTGTAGGTGATCTCTTTTGAGGCGGCTCTTGACTGCGATGTCGTCAACATAGCACTCAACTGTCTTGCGAAGATGTTGACGGAAGATGGTGCTCATAGCTCGCTGGTACGTTGCACCGGCGTTCTTCAAGCCGAAGGGCATTACTGTGTAGCAGAAAACACCTTTCGGAGTCCTGAATGACGTGTGTTTTGCGTCATCGGGGAACATCTTGATTTGATTGTAGCCTGAATACCCGTCCATGAAGGACATACGTTCAAAGCCACATGTGTTGTCGATCATTACATCGGTGATTGGGAGCGGGAATTCATCCTTTGGGCAAGCAGATTTGAGATCCCTGAAGTCGATACAGACTCGTATCTTCCCGTTCTTCTTGGTGACAGGGACGACGTTGGCTACCCAGTCCGGGTGTTGTTCCTCGCGGATGAAGCCACTGGTCAAGAGTTTGTCCACCTCCTGATCGATGGCGTTTATGATATCCGGGCGGAAGCGTCGCTGTTGTTGTTTGATAGGTTTGGCATCTGGTAAGATGTTCAACCTATGCATCGCGATCTGTGGATCGAGACCCGGCATGTCTTCGTAGCTCCAGGCGAAGACGTCGATATACTCCTTAGCCAGTTGGACTAAAGATTCTCGGTCTTCTCCTTCCAAGCTTTTGCTGATAAAGATGGGTTTAGAAGAAGACCCATCCCCGAGGTCGATCTGCTCGACTTCATCTTCGGTGGGAGGTTCTCGTAACTCAAAACGAGACTCCCATTGTTCTCCTAGGCATTGAGCCCAGGATTCTTCTTCGAAGGGTTCCGGCGGTTGGTCTTCGCCTTCATCCTTCTGAGGTTGCGCCGATGTCATGTTAGCTGACAGCACTTTCCTGAAGACTGATCCGATACTGGTATCGGAATCCCACGTCGATGCTTCAGACGAGTGGGAATGTTCTATGTCTTCTGCGTCTGAACTCTCTGGAGTTGATGGCGGCGTGACATAGCCTAACCCCCGTCGAGTCCGATTATAGTAATCCTGTGGCTTTCCATTGGGCATCGAAAGCCGGACAGGGAGATGCCGACCCTTGCCGTAGTTTAGGCCTTTATTGCTTTTCAGGTCGTAGCCCATCTTTTGGATGATGTGCTTAGCCGCATCCGTGTATCGATAGACTTGTACTCTGCCGGTATCAGGTTCGGGCTCGATTGACGGGAGGTTCCGACGACGCTCGATTTTGCCCGAGATGATGGTGCCTTCGTCTCGGCTTCGTGGAGGGACTATGAAGACTCCTTGAGACGGGACTATTTGATTGTGGTAGACGGTCGTTACTTGTGTTTGCAACGACCGTAGAGCGTTGTCTAATGTATACATGGCATTCCAGTGTGGAAGACAAGAATAATTGAAAGACACTCTATTATTGATAAAGTACGAGATTTTATCCCGTGGGATTACATTGTCGAAGGAGGGTGCGTCTACATCAGCAGAGATATATTCGCCAAGCTCCTCGTCTGTAAGCACTGGGGCCGGATCAGGAGAGTCCTCCACCGCTCTGACTTTGGGGTCTGAGAGGGTTATGTGAGCCCTCTCCGGCATCTTGGATGACTGCGGCGGCTTGCCTTTAAGACGCACCTTGAGGGGTGCCTCAGTTGCGCCTTCGATGAGTGGCGCCTTCCCTTATAATTTTACCACCAGGGGAGCCGCTGTTTGTGGTGGCTTCCCCTTGAGGCGTATCTTCAGGGAAGCTTCGCGAGCTGGCGCTTTTCCTGATAGCTTGATGCTCATTGGAGGCGCCTTCTGGGGTGGTCTCCCCTTCAGACGGATTTTCAAGGGGGCGTCAGGAGTCACTTCGGGCTCCAAGTCCGGCTCTGTTGTCGTCTCTGCTTTATCGTCGGCGTCGTTGGCTTCCTCCTTGTCAAGTGGCTTGTACAAGTCGGAATCGGTGAAGTAGGCCTCAATCCCTTTGAAGGGATCGATATCTGCAAACTCCGTCCGGATGACGCCGTTGGTGGATACATATTTCATGTATTGGTGGAGCGTGGAGGGCACCACCATGTACTCATGTAACCATGGTCGTCCGAGTAAGATGTTGTAGTTGACCTCGGCATCCACCACATAACAAGTCACCTCAGTTTTGAGGCTGCCGATGTGACACTTCAGCCGGATCTTACCCAGTGGCTCGCTCTTGCTGGCGTTGAAGCCGCTGATGGTCATATTGGAGGGCGCCAGCCGGTACATTGGGATCCCCAGCTTTGATAGCAGCGCCTTTGGAATGATGCTTAGGGAAGACCCCGGATCGATCTGAATCCTGCTCACCTTTACCGAACCGATGTACCTTGTGTAATACAACGGTCGGTTATGTCGGTGATGCTTGAGCAGCATGTCTTGTTGGGTGAAGGTTATGTTTGGGATAACTTCATCCGCACAATGACAGTGTGCACAAGTAGCTGGGAGGTCTTCAGGCTGCTTGACCTGACTGGGAAAGGATTCGGCATCCTTCAGAGCTTCGCAGAGAGCTTCTCGGGAGTCCTTGGAGAGACGCAGGAGCTCGAACAAAGACAAGCGTGCAGGAGTACTGGCCAGTTGTGCCAGAATGTCAAAATTGTGGGGCTTGGCTAGCCCCGAAGCATTTTCTTTCTGCAGAGGTCTGTCGAAACGGGCCTCCACTTGCTTTTGTTTATTGGCTGCTGAGGGCTTGGATGGACCCTCCTCAGGGATGGTGCCAGGAGGCACCACTTCGACGGCAGCTTCACCGGGCTGGGAGTTCTGTTGTGCACGTGTCTGCACAGGAAGCGCCTCTTCCGTTGAAGAAGAGACCGTACGGCAAGACTTGATCTTCCTGCCTTTTGCTTTGGAGGTAGGGCGTACCTCCGGTTGAGTTACATCGGAGACGAGGTCGGGGTGAACCCAGAGGACCTCTCCTCGAGATGTGGTGAGTGGGACAAGTCCACTCACATTGTCACGGGTGGGTGGCAAATTCACCACCTCCATTGTCGCCTTAGGGATGGGGACGACGCCATCTTGTGTGGTAGTCGGCGGCAAGGTGCCGAACTGAAGTGACACCACATTAGCTGACACCGTCTTCTCTTTGTAGTCGACGGAGATTACATCCGCATTGATCATGCGCTGGATGTAATTTTTGAGGACGTAGCAGTCCTTAGTCGGGTGTCCGACAAACCGATGGTAGTGACAGTACCTCGGGTTGTCCACTTTCCCGACTTCATCGGGCCGCTTCGGGTCCGGAAGCTTGATCTTGTCACCCTGCTTCAGTATCTCAAAGAGTTGCAGGGTGTCGTCATCATTGAATGAATACACCTCCTTGGGTCTCGGTGCCAGTGGAGGCTTTTGAGTAGGCGCAGATGCGCCCTTCGAGGCATTAACAGTCAATGCCTGTTTCCCCTTTGTTTCTCGTCCGGAGTTGTTGGTTGCGGACTTTTTCCCCTTATCGTCAAAGGCGGGGAAGCTAACACCCAAAAGACGTGCATTGGCCGCCTTCTTCTCTGCAGCTTCAGCTTCAATGATTAGGGAGCTCCAGTCGGGAGGGGGAGTAGAGTTAAGCCAGAGCTTTACTGCAGGCAGCATATTTATACTGCAAGCGGAGAGAAGCGCATGTTCTGGCATGCCTGGAGGTAGCCTGAAGCAGGCCTGACGGAAGCGTTCGATGAATGCCCGAACCGTTTTCTTGTCCTTCTGGCGTATCTCAATGAGAGACGCCATCGTCATGTCCTTCCCACCGTCGTAGAAGCGGTCGAGGAAGAGGCGTGTCAGGTCGTCGAAGGACGATATGGAATTATCGGGGAGGCTGCAGTACTAGTCATACGCCACCCCTTTCAGGGCCCCAACAAAGATGCTGGTGAGGAGCGCGTCCTCCTTTGGAAGATGCCCTGTCTGCGACTGGAAGTACGTCAGGTACCGTCGTGGAGAGTCCTTCCCGTCATACGGCGTGAGTGTTTGTGGTTTATACTTTGGGGGATAAACCACCTTGTTCCACTCAAGGGGATAAGGCTGGGGAATGCCCATCTTCTGGCGCTCCTCCTGCCTGTTCTTCGACTCGAAGTGCTCCCGCAGATCTTTGATCATTTCGACCACGTCCTCCGTGGAGCTAGGAGTCGGGGAAGGAGGTACTACCTGGAGTGGAGCGTTTGAGGGCTCCGATGTCCGGGGTACTTCTGTGTCTGAGAGTGTCCGCTGGAGGGGCACACTCGACTCTCCATTGGCTCCTGGGTCGGGACCATTTGAAGGTGTCCTGATCAAGGCCGACCGCATCTCAAACACTGCTTGAGTCAGTGCTTGCATTGAGGCAGAGAGGGTTTTGAGTCCTCCCTCTAGCGAGTCTATGCGCTGGACAATGTCCTGTGGCGGCGCATCAGTCTCAAGATCACCCCCGGTCATGTATACTGTCATGACACGGCCGGAAGTGGATGGATTAGTTGAGGCTTCGCTCTCAGCCTCGCTCTCATGTGGGGGAGTCACTTCTCCTGGTGTTTGGCCACCCCCAGCCACATTCTGGAGTTCGTCTTCGACAGGCGCATCTGCAAGGGCCTGACTGCCCTCAGCTCTGTCTTGAAGGGCCTCTTCGTTTTCAGCACTACCCCCGGCGGTGTCCTGGAGGACATCGTCCTTTTGAGGGGCTTCAGGGAGGCCATCTTTGCCTTGATGAAGATCCGCCGCAGCTGTGCTTTGGACATCTTCGTCTTCGGAAGGAGGCTCGACAAGGGTCTGGCTACCCCCAGCTTCCTCCAAGGACTTCTTCCTCGACCGAGTGCCTTCGAACACTCCAGAGGTCGTGACAGCTGCCTTGGTTTTCCTCGGCTGGCTTTTGGATGAAGACGAGGAATTGGCAGTCGTCTTCCGGACAGATGAGGAATTGGAGATCACGTTGCATGACGCAATCTTTAGTTCCTCTTCTGCTGACACCTTCGTCCCAAGGCGATGTCGGAGGGGTGTCGATGATTGTAGCCGTTGGAAGACCGACTGCTTTGGCGGTACTGCCGTCTTGCAACAGCAGTTGATGGTGACCACTGCACAAGTGTGCCCCGTGAGAGGCGCATCGTGCTTGTTGGTCAACTCTCCTGACCGGCGCTTGTGAGTGATCACGTTGCGCAAGTCGTTGGAGGAGAGTGCTACCCTCACACCCCTCTCAGGCGCATGGCAGGGCCAAGCGCCGGGGTGGTCGGGTGAGTGCTGCGTCCCCTGATCTAATACCAAGCAGGCATCACGATCAGTAGTGGGGGAACCACAGCATTTGAAGTGACTTGAACGGACCTCGAACGCACAACCAGAGGAGGCGCGGGAGTTCAAGACCACAGAGTTTGCCTCTCTCGGCTTGGTTGTGCACGCAGTGAATGCGCACAAGCGAGATGAGGACTTTGAAGGTCGACTCGTTGTCGGTGCAGAAGCACTTGAGTCAACCTTGTACAGCTTGCCATCGGCAGCGCGCGTGATTGTAAGCGCGTGCCTCTGGCCGGCTGCTGGCATAGCACGTTTGTGGCGCATGGCCCGTGCCGCCTTGGATTTCTTCGTACCAGCCCGCTGGGGCACATAATACTCAGCATCCAAATTCTCCTCGCCATTACAGCGAGTGAGTCTGTCAAAGACAGAGGCTCTTTGTGGCGCATCAGAAGTGATGCGCGGGGCATTGGCTGCGCCCCTACTCCATCGACGTATCTTCCTCGCCTGAGAGGAAGATGGCTGGGGAACGTGGTCAGCCGCACGCTTCCCCGAGAGATGCACTGCATCAGCGGGCGCACCTTGACTGCTGAGGACGTCAGCAGGAAGGGAAGGCTGGACGGGCGCATCCCCTTCGACGGTGGTGCCCGAGGCGTCGACTTTGCGCACCCAGACTGCGCGGGTCTTCTTCGGCTTCGACAGCCGCTTCGAAGGACTCGGACTTCCTTCAGAAATGAACTCCTCGTACGCCTGTTGATTGAGGCGCACTACCAGCGTCTTGTGGGAGGAGCCCACCTTCACGTCGTCGGCCTGTGACACGACTTTCTCGGTAGAGGAGAAAGAAGTCCCCAGCAGAGTCGCCAGCTTGTTTGCCATTAAAATTGTTTTGATTGAAATCTTAATACAAACAGAACAGTGATACAATATAGGACTTAGATGTAGTCCTAGGAGTACACTTTTGTTTAAGCTGGCTCCTTAGTGCCAATGGAGCGAGTGGTAATGCGTTGACTCCGTTGACCGGCTGACGGCGGTTATCGGTTCTCTGAAGGTGTTGATTGCTCTAGGTGCTGGAGCTTGCTGAGAGGAGGAAGACATTGAGTGTCTAGAACTGCCTCTCGGTGATTCTCTGTTGTGAATTCTCTGTGAGTCTTGTGTTCTGAGTCTCTGTGTGTGTGTGAAGGGGATGATCCTTCTATTTATAGTTTTGCAGGCTGGCTGCTCATGCGCGCATGTAGGATGCGCCAGTGTGGGGACGCCACGTGGAGGTTGATGATGGAGGCGTATGGATGCTGCGCCCTGATCGAGGGGGAGAACTCTTCATACTGCTGTTGTGAGCGGGCACGTAGTAGAGGGAAGATCTTTCCGTTGCTGAAATCTCGGATGAGTTGAGTCAAAGGACACGTGTCGTCGTCTCATGGTTCGAAGATCTCGGATTTGGTGGAGAGGAGTGATCTGGTGAGCTGCGCCTTGGATTGGGCGCAGGAGGAGGCTGCGGCTTATAACCTTTAGGAGTTATAAACCATTTAGAGCGCATGGCTTTTGAGGCGCATGCAGGTGACCTTCTTTCTGTCTTTCGGGATCAGAGATCAGTCTGGGGCGCATGGCTTTTGAGGCGCATGCAAAACTTCAACCGGAGACTCTTCTTCTGTCTTTAGGGATCAGTGAAGGGTCTAAGGTGCATGGCTTTTGAGGCGCATGCTGGTTTGGACGCATGGCCGTAGAGGCGCATGCGGGTGTGGACGCATGGCCGTAGAGGCACATGCGGGTGTGGACGCCTGGCCGTAGAGGCGCATGCGGGTGGCCACGTGGCAGTAGCCGTCGGAATAGAGTCATGATGATGCTGACGTTGCCGACGCTTCATTTTCTGAATAAAGCTGTCAACTGTTCAGACTTTGGGAGGCGTGCTGCCAACTCTGTCAGTTCAGCATTTAATGTTGGTGACGTTCGATGGACAGCTGAGTGGGCGCGTCGGTTCGCGTTCCACTCGGTATGGAGATGTATGGGGGCGCACCCTCTATAATGCGCCGAGTACTGTAGGGCGCGTCTGTGTGATGCGCCTAATGCCGAAGGGCGCGTCCGTGTGATGCGCTGTCTGGCTGGCGCATCGGACATGTCTTTTAATGATGCGGCTGTCTCGCTCTTCGAGTGCTATAAATAGCCGTTTGGTTGAATTCGAGGCGTCCGGTTCATCCATTTAATGTAAATTCATTGCACGGAATTCGGAGGGCCATCCACTTGGCACGTGGGTTTGATCTGCCCGGCCTATAAATAGTGGCATGGAGAGACGGTTTGCTTCTCATTCCCTCACGTACTTCCAACATGAACTTGAACATGCGGGTGCATTCTGTTGACGAAGTGCTCCCGAGGGTGAAAATGAGACGTTGTGTTGTCTTTGATGCACTTGAAGGTGACTGTTACATCCAAAAGACGGAGTCGAGGGCTTCTGAGGCAGGCGGAAGGTGCCTGTTGCATCCAAAGATAGGGATGCTCGAGCCTCGTCTCCGTTATTCCGGAAGAGCCGTAGATCGGAATGGCGGTGCAAGGCTCTCTCTTCCTGCAAAGTGGGGTTTCCCCACTTTGATCGTGTCGAAAGCTGCTCCTTTAGTCGCGGTTTCGATCACGGTCTTCCTTCGGCTTTGGAGGCTCTTTCGAAGCCTCCCCTGGCCACAGCATTTACGGTGCTCTTCTCTTCCTTGGTTCCAGCCAGAGGGTTAAATGCTTTGTGTATCGAAGCATTTATCGGGCGAGCCTGGTTGGAAGAGCGGCACATAACTGGGCTCTGCTCGGCCAGGTGAGCCTGGCTGGAAGAATTTGGCTGAAGGGATGCACATAGCTGGGCCGGATGCACATAACTGAGCTGCTGAAGAGATGGCGGGATGCGCCTGGATGGAGGCGCATAGTATCTGCTGCGTCTTACTGGTGGCGCATGGTGAAGCTGCGCCTATCTGAAGGCGCATGGTGGCCGCTGCGCTTATCTGAAGGCGCACGGTGGCCGCTGGCTGTAGGCTTAGGATCTTTCCTTTGTAGAATTTCTCCTTTGTACAACCTTTTCTAGACATGTAATAGACTTTTATATATAAATAAAAAGTCCTTCTTCAAATGTCTATACTTATTGATTTTGCTGTAAAATTCTTCGTCTGAGTTCTAGCGCATGTAGTGTCTGGCGCATGGGCTTTCTAGTTGTAAAATTCCATGCTTCTACAGTGCATACTACATAAAAGTCTTACTATGGTCATTACACATCTATTGTCTCAATCATTCAAATAAGAAACAGAAATAGAGAACATGTAAGATAAAGCAGTAAGGCGTCCCAAACGCTCTGTCAAAATGTTCTTGATATCTGGCTTTACAAAACATAGCCAGATTGATGTAGCAAAAGTATACACAATTGTTATCAGCTGCAGTCTGACTTTAATTACAATTATGTAAAAGTAGGTACAAGACAATCCGACTAACATGTCGGTGCCAAACGGCTAAGTATAAAGGTAAATAACAAAACGAGCGGTGAAGTAAGGAACCCACTCGAGTCCTCCTGCAATCATGCCTCTAGTATTGACCATCTTGGAGGTAGAAGTACGCTGGATCCTCGGGAACCGGCTCTAAATCTGGCCATGCAAAACCAGAGAGGTTAGACCTCTAATAGCAAGTACCATAAGGAAGGACGATATGAAGGACATAAACCAGTAAGTAAAAGAATATAATAACAGATCTCTGCTTGCTACTAGGATTCATATCACATCACGACACTTCGAACCAACCTCCCAACCAAACAAGGACAGAAGTTGACCCGTCATGTCCTGACATTCTGATCATCCCAGTTAGGTAACAGAGTAGTACAGTACACAAACAAATCATCTTGAACGGCCAATCAAATCCTACGGCTTGCTATTGTGAGCCCCAAGTTATCCTGGAATAATGCAATAAAGATTCCTCAGTTCTTACTATGTACGAGCAAGGCTAGTCTATCCAGTCAATCATGTGCGCCATGCATGAATTAGACGAGTCCTAGCAGGACGCCCGTCAATATACAATATACAATAATAATAAAAGCAGATACTGTTCCCTGCCCGTGTGGCAGATTTACAGTATCTGTGGGAACTAGCCGGCCCGTCGGGTACTACTCGTCCCAAGGGGGCTGCCATGTAAGAACTCGGGAATCCATTCTCTCCATGCAATCATTATTTTATTTAACTTAATAGTCCCTACGTTGAGTGAAATCCCATGCCGTGGATCATAGTCATTCAAATGAGTACTTTCGTACGGGGTACGATATGCACAACTCTACAACGATACCAGTGCGGTTAGGTTGCAGGTCTTACATAGCGTAATGCAACAATCAAATCTAACCACGGTAATCATGCCTTGACCATAAAGTACACATGCTTCTTTTATAGAAAATAAATAAATAAGTAAATAAATAAATAAATAAATAGATTAAAGCCTGCATGTGCATGTATGTCAATATTTCGGGATCAGCCAGTCGATTGCAATAGTTCATAACATGAACGTGTCTCGTTCATTTATTTCAATAAGACGACTAGCCAGTCTCTTAGTTCCAACTAGGAACGCATGATCAAATTAGTCAAGATAACCATCGTTATTAATGGTGACAAGGCATGAAAGTCATTAGCATTAAATAGGGTTGAGTCTATAACTCTCAAGGTCAAGTTCCAGTCTCACTAGATATCCATATACCAATCCAGACACTTGGCACTAATACACAACCATAGGTATTAAAATATTAACATGCTAAGATTTTCGGGTTCATGCAAAAAGGCGTAAGGATATAATAGGGAATTATCATGCCAACATTAAATGAATAAAATATAGAACAAATAAAAACTCCCAAGTCAGGAAGTCATGCTAACAAGTCTAAGCTAAGTCCAAAAGTCACGCAAGAATCGTATGCATGAAAAGTACGCCAAGTCTGGCATGAAGGAGCGAGCGTAAAAAGTAGTACACTCTGGTAAGCGTGACTGTGAACAGTAAGGTGTGACAAGTGTTGCGTGACAAGTGATACGTGCTGGCAACGTGAGCGTATGAGCGTGACAAATAATTCACGCACGCACGCGTAACGTGAGGATGAAAAGTCACGCACGCCAAAAGTCACGCACAATGTGATCGTGAAAAGTCACGCACGCAAGCTCAGGAACATGAGCGTGAAAAGTCACGCACGCCATACAAAGACAGGAGCGTGACTCAAATACACGCAGACAACGTGAGCGTGACTGAAAATACACGCACTCAAATGCGAGCGTGACTAAAAATATACGCACGCACAGAGTGGACGTAACTCAAAAGTCACACAGACACGCACAGACATGAGCATGACTAAAATACACGCACTCTCATGAGAACGTTAGCGTGACTGAAATACACGCAAACACGTATAGATGTGTGTGTGACTGGGCTGATGTTTACGCGAGCACGTAAGAACATATGCGTGAAACATCTCCCAACTCCAAGTCCCATGGAGCCTTGTTCCAGTGCCAGAGGAATACACGCAAAGTTGGTGAACCAAGAACCCATGAACAGCCGAATACAAAAACTTAGATCTAGAAGAAACAAGCCAACGAAATCCAAAATACTAAGTAGTAAACTCTCTTAGAATTTCAAGAGGAAGCCAAATGAACCATAAAAATATGGTTCTCAAGTAGAAGCAAGTTTGCACTTGCCTCCTGCTGCTGCTGCTGGTAGGTGGAAAAGTTATGAGAGGAAGAAGAAGAAGAGTAATGGTGAGAATGAAGTAATGAGGAGAGAGAAAGAGATGGAAGCTTTAAATAGGAAGGATGGTGGTAGGTGGGGTGTTGGGCCGAGTTTAAGGGGATCCAGCAAACTGAAACCCAATAACACTAAAGCAGCAAATAAAATGCAGGTAATAAAATTGCAAAAATATAATTGCAGAAATAAAATTTGCAGGAAATTAATTAACATGAAAATTTAAAGAGCAGATAATTAATTAACATGAAACTAAAGAAATTTAAATACAGAATAATACATGATAAATACTAACTAAATACACATGAGTTGTACATATATAAAAATATGTATTCCGGGAACGGGGAGTGACAGGGTTTGTTTTGAAATCATAAGGAGGTCGTACATAAGTCTATAGGTGCAGTATGATACTGTAGGGTCACTTAGGGTCACTATGGCCTCTAGGTAGTTCTAAATATATTATTTACCTATTTTATATTTTTTGAGAATTTTTTTATATTTTTAGGTATTTAATCTTTAAGGATTTACTATTTTTAAGGACTTTCAAGATTTACTGTAAAGACATTCAGGATTATTTTGAGACCAAATATTGTTATTTGGGCTCTAGATGATTAGAAATTTATTTTAAAATATTCTAGATTTTTTTTTAGATTTTTCTAAAAATTTTGAGCATTTTTAGATAATTAAAACTCATAGAATTTATATTTTTATAGACTTTTTAGATTTACTGTGGGGTCACACGATGATATTTTGGGACAAAACTTTTTATTTAGGTTCTAGACACTTAGAAATATTTTCTAAAATTTTCTGGGATTTTTTTTCAATTTTTTTGGGATTTGTTTGGATTTATTTGGAGTTAAAACGAATTTTTATTAAATTTCTGTAATTTAATAAAACGATTACCCACTCATCCACCCGAGCGGGCCCACCTATTATCGCCAAACCGTAACCACTTCTCTATTTTCCTATATATACATGTATATTCACAAACCCTAATTAATTCCAGCCTCCTTTGTGGATTGATCTTGGAGATTCCTCAAAAGTCTCATCTCATTTGGGTTTTGGGACTTTTGCCTGCATAGTGACATTTATGCGCCATCCTGTAGGTTTTTGTTCAGTGTCAATTTTTGCTGATCTTTCTTTTTTCTTTGTGTAGTATCGCTGACGTCACCAACGGCCGAAGTCTTCTTTGGTAGGCTGGGGTCGAACTTTGAAAATGATGTTGTAGCCTCAACGGAGACGGCCATCTCTACAGGGCATCCCCATCAGAGGATGGATGATATTGCAACTCAACGCTACACCTTTCTCAAGAGGATGTTGGTATCAGGCAAGATCCCTCGAGAAGATGGAGTCAGCGATTACTACATGAAACCTTAATTACTATTTGGAGATAAGGTAGTGTGCAATGATGCTGGGATCATGAGGCTGAAAGCAGAATATTTCTTCAAGGGTCATGGTCTCAAGATGCGTCTTCCGAGAATGAATCGACAGTTACCACTTTCGGTATTCGCTTTCTTAGCTACAAAGAGAGTGATGGACTGGCAGCTGACTCCTAGCCAGGTTGGAGTGGTGGCCAGCCGTATCAAGGCGAAGTCTCATACACGTCAGAGGGATGTGTTTGATGTTGTGCGGGATGGCCCTTCTTACTCTTTACAGGTGCTGCAGCCGGGTAAGATGGCCAATGAGGTGGATCCAAAGTGCCTGGTTTTCTGGGCTACCACCTTTATTAATCAAATGCTGGAGGCAGGCCGCCTGTACCCTCCGGATGTCTTCTGCCTTACGAGTTGGGTCCATAGCAACGGTGAGTGGTACAACCTGACGGCTTGGGTCCTTAATGAGTATGAAGTTTTAATGAAGAGGCTCAAGCTCTATCAGCTATCAGGGCCACTTAGTATGGGGTTGATGTGAACCATCCATTATTTTTAGCACTGGTTGAGATGTACAACCAACATACTGGGTACCTTCTTTACAACAGGTAGAGAGATAGGCATGGCACTTCACGACATGCATGTGATCTCGAATTTACCCTATGGTTCGAGCCTTACGAGGAGTATACACCCAAGATTGAGGAACTCACGACTCTGGAGAAGAAGGATCCTGATATGGCAGCGGTTTATAGAGAACTGTTATGTCATCACGAGATATGCTAATGCTTTGTCAGCCAAAGATCCACTCCCTACGTCCATGCTTGGAGGTGGCACATCTTTATGCAAGGGCCGGTGAAACTATGGGAAATTACCTTCGGCATCCATTCGGCCTCTACGTCGGATGTCGTTAAATCACAGATGGCCAAAAAAAAGAAAAGCATCATGAACTTGACGAGTTCAAGCAACCTACCTCGTCAGTTTACAACTTATACCATGACGCGTACCAGTTATCGTCCAAGGCATTGCTAGCTGCATATCTGATTGTGTGGTCCCTGGTGGCTCGGGGTCCCTTGAGCGAATGAGTCAGAATTTGATACTCCCAACCGTTCGTCTTGCGTTTGGCCATAGGCTAGCTCTTCTTCCCGCCATGGTGTGTATTCTCTAGAGGGGTTTGTGACATTTTGTAGAGAAGACGGTGCATTATGATGGTAAAGGTGAGTTCCTTCAGTCGGAGCTACCCTTTTATAACCTGATGGGATGGATCGTGTTGTACTACCCTTCCCTGATGAATTTGGGTTTGGAAAGAGCTATCCGCCCAGAAGATTCTTTCCTTCGTCGTTATCGAAAGTAGGCTTGGTTACACCAAGAGGTCCCTGTATTTCGAAAGGCGATATTGTACTCGGACAGGTACGAGTTTTTTATGATTCCCTCTACCTATGAAGAATTCATTGAGGGGAGTGAGTTGGTAGATGATGGAACTCACTTTCCCAACCTAACTGAGGAGGCCTTTCATTGGTTGCAATCAATACGGCCATCTCATTTGGTTTATCAGAACCGAATTGAGGTATTTCTAGAACCGTACCTGTCGAGCCAATTTGTCCATCAATTCGGCTACAGTCAGCTGTTATTGACAAATGCCAGCACTTGCATTGCCTACGAAGGAGGACTCTTGACGGCGCACGGGCCTGGCAATACTATAATGTTGGTTGTACCAAGGCGCACTTTGTGGCTCCTTTACGGAGATCGGAGACACATTTTGTACTATGTCGTCAAGTTTTATTGCTCGGCAAACACTTTACCTCCAGACTACGATTAGGAGCAGCGTCTACTTCTGGGGAAATGGATGCCATTACCGTGGCCCATATATTTGCGCCACACGGCGCACAGCTGGTCATGGAGGTGGAGTCTGATGCATATTTGCACAAGTTGGACGATTCTATCCAAAAATGGCCAGCGTCGACAGGGACGAGTCCGTCACCTCCGAAGAATAAGCAGATAAAGGTGGCAGCCACTAAACTGTGGTCGAGATCACAAAAGGAGGATTCATCCACCTCTGTCACTTCTTCAGTAAGTGTATTTATGATTCAGTAATTACTATATTTTATTAGCATTTTTTTATTAACTCCACTTTTTCTTTGCTTGCAGGTTGCTAAAGGAAAGTTTAGGCACAAACAGAAGGCGCCTTGCCCTCCATCTTCTTCCAGCCAAGGTAGGATTTGCCACTAGCTGATTCGACAATAATTGATGAGAAGAACCCTCTAGTGGATATGAAGGCCTCTATAGATGATGACTCGGTGTTTGGTTATTCATTAGGGCACTTCTCGGACCTGATGTATAGTTATCATCAAAAGTTGCTCCATGCGGGTCCTTCTGGCAAGTCATTTTTGTTTTAACATAAGGTGACTTTCCATGACACTAATCTTTTGTTGTCCCCAATCTTACAGGTTTATAAACGGAGTCATCGCAATCTCCGGAAGAACCTACGATCGGGGTGGGTAGCCGTTCCTACTACCCTTAGCCCTACAAAGGATTCAATCCTCGAGCCTCTTGACGGAGAAAAGTGTCGGGGGGGACAGCTGGGGCTGAGTCGGTTACCCGTGAAGACTTAGATGCTCGGCCCGGTAAGGAGCTGACTGTCGTTGGTCCTGCTTCTCCGGCTATCGTGAAGGTGGAGGAAGGAGCGGCCTCCGAACATAAAGCTCCGATCGGGGGAGGGGAGAAAGATAGCACCATCCCACCTGGAACATCTTTTGTGGATTTAACAACTGAGGAGGTAGAGCTAGAGGATGTCTCCTATACCGGGAGAGAGACTATGCCTGCCGATTGGTTCTTTGAGGATCGTCTACAAGACTACAGGCTCGAAAAAATACCTATTTTGGGGGAGCAGTCGGCGCCGACCCGAGATATGGATGGGTCACCTTTCCAAGAAAAAGGGATTGTGGAGAGCAATAAACCCTGGACGAGAACGTCCTTGGCTCCGACGAAACTTCATGTTGTCTCTACCCTGGTTGGAGCTAGTCTTGGGGCATTTGTTCCTCAAAGGGATCCAAAAGCGTCGGGCGTGCTCCCATTTGGTAGCTTATCATCGGGCCTGTGGCCTATTGCCCGTCCCTTAGACTTTTCTAAGGCAGCTACCTCAGTCGTTACACAAGCTTCAATTCTGATGGGTCCTCCGAGCACGATACCGCCAATGACACCCCATTCTTCAGCTAAGGACGATGAGTATACCGGAATCATTCTCGAGACTTTCTACACCATCTTCAATCGGGCTGTAAAAGGTGCTTTGGTATGAGGCCGACCGTTCGTGATAGCCAAGACTGTGGCCTTAGCTCAGCTTGTATCGCTACGAGCTAGACCCGGCCATGAGGTTATGGAAAATGCCCTTGAAGCATCCGTAGGAGAGCTGGAATGTCATCTTGCGAAACTTCAAAGGTTGCAGTCAAACGATCTCTCTACCCTAACTGAGGAAGAGGTGTCGATCTTGTCAAACGAGATCTCTATGGCCTGTTCAGCTTACTCGGCCGATCTTGAGGCCCTTGAGTAGAGCGTGCTAGATGCCAGTAATAAAGAGTTAGAATTTTATCTGCTGAAGAGACCAAAATATCAACTCAATCCATCGTGACGAGATGCCTGGATGCCATCCAGGAGGAGATCCGCAAGCTACAAGAAAAAGAGGCCTGGCTGGAAGCTGATGTTCATCAACTGGGTGAGGATGCTGCATCTCTTCATCAACAAGTAGAAACCCAAGCTCAACGCAAGGCGCACTTGTTAGGCCGAATTGGATACGGTCCCTGCCAAACTCGTTTCCTTTGAAGATGAGATAGTGTTACGCGAGAGGCCGAATGTCAGACGACAGTCAAGGCTCAAGCGAAGACTGAATTTCTTCGACATTGCATAGAAGAGTTGTGCATAGTCCTTTGTATCTTTTTTCCTTCTTTGTTTTAGGCAATAAACTTTTTTGATGTAGCCTCGTTTTATGTTTTGACAAAAAGTAAATATTTTTCTTTCCTTGTTCACTTTGTATTCTGTGGTACTGTGATTTTTTGTGATGAATATCATGTCGGAGGTAATGTGGACGTGGCGGGTTATATAACACCACTGGAGAACTTTTGTAGACCTACCATCCTTGGCATACCCAAGGCTAGCTATGGATAGCAAGTAGGAATATTTTGAGCAGAGGTAATATGGACGTAACAAAACATGAATTCCAAATAATATGGACGTAACAAAACATGAATTCCAAAAGAAAAAGTTATCTTATTTAGAGGTGATATGGACACGATATGATAACACTATGTGGAAAATGTTTTAAGAAGCAATTCAGAGGTAATATGGACGTGATCACTTTTTGACATAGAAATATAGTAATGCGCAGGTTACTAAGGAGGAATGTTTACTCAGAGGTAATATAGACGTGGCAAACTTTTATTTAGAGTTATCTTACTCAGAGGTTATGTAGATGTGGTAAGATAGAACTCTATAGGGGTGTAGAGGACAATATGGACATAGATGTCTTCTATTGGTAAAATGACAAGGGATTGTCCTAGAGCCGTTGGTCTCTACGGGCATGCGATAATCGAACAGTTCAGCGATAAGGAGGACATGAACTACAATTTTTGTCGAGAGCATATTTCTGATCCGGCTGGGGATTACAACGCATATAAGATAGTTGGAGGGGGTAAAACAAGCCCAGATGACTATGTCATAGACCCTTGCTGGGGAGAAAAATACTATAGTACCTGTTAGAAATGTTCAGATATAGTATTTCTTGAGAAACTTGCCATTGATTGGCCTCATTAGCAAATCTTTATTAGGTTTTGCAAGTCGGTAAGCACCGTTGGAGTACACTATCTCTATGACAAAGGGCTCTTCCTACTTGGGTTCGAATTTCCCTGCTGACCTGTGAGTCATCATCATTGGCCTTCTGACTGATAGAATAAGTCACCCACTTGGATGTTCTTTCCTTAACCTTTTTGTTAAAGGCTCCAAAAAATACGAGCCTGATATAGCTCGATATGTTATTGAGCTAGAAGGCGTTTCTCATCAAGTTCTGCAAACTCTTATAATCGACGACATTAATTGTCCTCATCCGCTAGTTGATTGGTAATAGCTACTCGTAAAGAGGGAATTTGGATTTTGAGGGGAAGGACTGTTTCACTTCTATACACCAGAAAAAAATAGTGTATTACCCGTCGGAGTTCAAACTGTCGTATGGTAAGCCTAGAGGCTTTCACCTAACTTCTCGTACTGGTCATGTTTGTTGGATGACACAACTTTCTTGAGGAGTTTAATGATTGTTTTGTTGAAGGCTTCAGCCAGTCCATTCGTAGCTGGGTTGTAGACAGTTGAAACCACATTTTTAATACAATTTTTGTCGCAAAATCGATTGAATGTATGGCTTATGAATTACAGACCATTGTCGTGGATGATCCTCCTAGGTACCCCAAAATGGTAGATAACACGATGTCTAATGAAGCTAATCACATTTGAGCTTTTTACCTCAGAAAGAGGTACTGCTTCTGCCAACTTAGAGAAGTAGTCGGTGATAGCCAAAATGAAGCAGTGCCCTCTAGAGGATGAGGGGATGATTGGTCTGACTATATCAATGTCTCAGGCCTCAAATGGCCAAGACTTGACCGTAGGGTGTAGGAACTCCGAAGGTTGATGAATGAAGTCAGCATGTACCTAACATGTTCGACATTTTTTGGCATATTTGACAGCATTTGCCATTATTGTAGGCCAATAGTAGCCCATGCATCAAAGTCAGTCTTGTAGCTTAGGACTAGGTTGGTGGGCCCTACAGGTGCCATCATGGGCTTTTCGTAGGGCTTCTATTGCTTCGTCGTTTAATAAATATCGGATGAGAAGTCTGTCATATGAACGACGATACAACATCTTAGTGGCCGTATCATAATAGAACCAGATGGAGCATCTTTTAAACGACGCGGCCTCCTTCAGGTCGTCTGGGAGGATCCCGTAGACTGCATAGTCTATGAATGGGAATCGCCAATCCCTAACGTCGATATTAGTATCTGTATGCAAAGAGTAGTTCAGATGTAGGAATAAGTTATTCTTGGGACACACCAGTTCTCGACCAATCACTATGACAGAATATTGTCTCTCGACGGGGGCTGCTAAGGAAGTGTCGAGGCCAGAGAAAGCTTCGGACTATAGATTCTGTTGTCGGGGAACATGTTCTGTGAAGAAGCTGGTAAAGGTAGAGATAATGTCCAGAGCTGCTCTATGGTAGGAGAGCAAGTCTTCATGACAGACCTCATATTGCCCTCGAACATGGTTGAAAATAAGTTTGGAATCACTGTAGGATTTAAGGTAGTCACCTTTAGTTGTTTAGCCAACTAAAGTTCGATGATAAGAGAGTTATACTCCGCCACATTATTGGAGCATGTCTCTATAAGGGAATAAGCACGCTAAATGACGAAGCAGTCTGGGGAGACCAAGACTACACCCACTCCCGTGATGATTTGGCCCTTAGGGCCTATCCTTGAAGCACCGTCGAAGAACATATGCTAAACGGGGTCCTCTTCGACAGTATTGGATTTCAACACCTCATCAGAAATGCCATCGTAGAGCTTTGATGTTTTCGGTATAGGATATGTAGCTAAAAAGTCGACCAATGCTTGGCCTTTGATAGCTTTTTATGGGACAAAAAAACCATGTCATATGGTGATAACAATATGGCCCATGTAGCTAGTCTCGAGTTTAGCGCTCCTAGTTTCATAATGAGCACTCGGAGTGGATTGAATCGAAAGATAACGTAGATTGCTTAACCAACTACATAATTGTGAGTCTTCTGAATTACGAAGACTTGAGCCAAGTACTCCTTCTCGATAGGATTGTACCAATGCTCGGCGCTGATCGTCGTCCTACTTAGGTAGTAGATGGCTTACTCATAGAATGCATCGCTTTTCTGAGCTAGCAGGGCGCCGAGAGAATGGTCCATTGCACAGACATAGAGCAAGAAGGGTTTACCCACTATTGGTGCTACCAGAACTAGAGGGTTCGGAAGGTATGCCTTAATGTCATCAAATGCTTGCTGACATTCTTCGGTCCAGATATAGAAACTCCCTTCCTCATAAGCTTGGTGACAGGTTGGCATCGTCCAGAGAGGTTCACTATGAATCTTCTGATGTATGCTAGATGTCCTTGCAGGCCTCGGAGTTCTCTCAGATTCTTTAGAGGGTGCATGTCAAGGATGGCCTTGGTCTTTTTCGGATCAATGTGGATACCCTTTGTAGTGATAATGAAGCCTAAGAACTTGTTGCTAGAAACTCCAAGGAAGGATTTAGTTGGGTTCATCTTGAGTTGATGTGCCCGCATGAGATCGTAGACTGTTCTTAGATCTTACAAATGACCACCCCGAAAGGAACTTTTAATAGCGATGTCATTAATATAACACTCGACTGCCTTGTGAAGATGTTTATAGAAGATGGTGCTCATGGTAAGCTGGTATGTTACACCTGTATTCTTCAAACCGAAAGGCATCACCATATAACAATAGATCCATTTTAGGATTCGAAATGACGAGTGTTTTTCATCGTCCAAGAACATCTTAATTTGGTTGTAGCCCGAATATCCATCTATGAAAGACATGCATTCAAAGCCATATGTGTTGTCAATCATCACGTCGGTGATCAGAAGGGAAACTCATCCTTCGGACAAGCAAAATTAAGATCTCGGAAGTTTATGTAGACCCAAATTTTCTCGTTCTTTTTGGTGAAAGGAACAAAGTTAGCTACCCACTCTGGGTGTTCTTCCTCACGAATAAATCCACTTGCTATGAGTTTGTCAACTTCCTTTTCAATAGCGTCTATGGTATTGGGACAGAAATGTTGTTGTTGTTGCTTAACAGGTTTGGCATTAGGTAAAATATTAAGTTTATGCATTGTAACTTGCGGGTCCAATTCCGGCATGTCTTCATAGCTCCAGGCAAAGATGTTAATGTACTCTTCGATGAGTGTACCAAGGATTCTCGATCTTGGCTTTTGCTGATAAAGATGGGCTTGGGTGAGGATTCATCCCCTAAATCAATTTGTATGACTTCATCTTCGGTGGGGGGCTCACGTTGTTCGAACCACAATTCCTATTGACCCTAGGCGTTGAGCCTATTGTTCTTCCTTGAAGAACTCGAGTGTCTGGTCATTGTCTTCTTCCAGAGGACATGCATATGTCATATTGACCGATAAAACTTTTCTGAAGATTGGGTCGATGCTGGTACCGGAATTTCAAGTAGAGGATTCACATGAGTGAGAATGCATCTCACCCTCGACTCCTAAACTTTCTGGGGTTATTGGAGGCGTTACATAGCCTACTCCACGGCGAGTACTGTGGTAATAGTCCTGGGGCTTCCCCGTTGGAGTAGAAAGACGTAGGAAAAGATGTCGGCCCTTATCGTAGTTTAAGCCCTTACAGCTACTCGAGGCATAATCCATCTTTTGGATGAGGTATTTTGCTTGAGGGTATAACGGTAAATTTGTATCTTGTCGTTATCATGATCCAGTTCAACTGGAGAGAGATGTTGTTGACGTTCCACTCTATCGAAGATTATAGGCTTTTCGTTCTTCCTCCTGGCCGGAACCATGAAGCAGGTACCTCGGGATAGTGACTCGGTTTACAATATTGACGGTTGTTATTTGTGTCTGTAACGAACCTAAAGCATTATCTAGGACATACATAGCATTTCAGTGTGCAAGATCAAAGTAGTTCAAAGATAACCTTTTATTGATAAAATATTGAACCTTATCTCGAGGGATTACTGTTGACTCATTGGTCATAGTCACACCTGATTTTGATAATTAACATAAACTTTGGTCGATATACAAATAATATATTACATGTACAAACACAGAACGTCTACTTCCAACGTGCTACCACTCGTCGTCTTCATCATACAAAAATATCAGATGCTGATCAAGACTCATTTTTACATTTTATTCTGTATTTTTTCTTTTACCGAGTCTAGAAAAAATGTAAGGTTGATCGGAATGGCAACTGGCTTTCTAATGAACTCGACTATCCAAAATAAGTATACTTATCTACCCTACATTCTATACTAAGCCTATACCCAATTCCATATCCAATACCTATACAAAAAGTCCAACAAAATGAGTAGATATTCATGATAGAACTCTAGCTGAGTTCGGTCGGAACTCTTTCCGAATTATGTTAGGTTAATTCTAGACTGTTTTGGTCTTCCTGAATATCTGTAACCACTTTTCAAAATACAAAAATTATGGACCGAACTCATACCGAGTTCTGTCCCAAAAAATGCTATAAATAGAGGTGAACTTTCCATTCCAAATGATTCAACTATTCTTCTCTTCTTTTACTATTTAAAAGCATTCCAGAGCTATTTATTTTCATATCTAGCCTTTAACGACTCCTAGCCAAGCCAAGTGCCTTTCCGATTTAATCTAGAATTTGGTTCGAGTTGTAAAGAAGGCTTTATGAAAATGTTCCAGTTTTTAAGTTTGCCTCTGTTGAAGTTACGAGTCCTTCGGACGAAAACTCGTATTGTAAGAAGCTTCAAGCACTCGGTTAAAGATTATTCTATAGTGGATTAACATCGAGCAAGAGTACTCGAGACTGGACTAGTCCTCTTAGAGGAATACTAGTATACATCAATGTGTCATGAGTTTGCTTTTCTGATGCTCCTTACTTTACGCATTTAAATTTCATAGTTTGATATCATCTGCCCAACACTTCTTACATGTGACACTGCTTATATTATTTTTATTTGGTGATGACCTTTCCGCTGTGCACATAAACTCTATTCACCCTCCTATAGAGGTGCTCAACGTTCCTACAATTGGTATCAGAGCGGGTTATATACAAATATAACACTCTAGAGAGTATATATATATATATATATATATATATATATATATATATATATATATATATATATATATGACAGCCATGAAATCTATATTCACATGTGAAGGGAAAACCACAAATAGAGCCCCACTATTTGATGTAACAAACTATACCTATTGAAAACACGAATGAGTTTATTTCTGAAATCTCTTGATTTTGATATTTGGTCTATAGTCATTGACGGCTACAAAAAAGCCACCTAGAATAGTAATTGACGGTAATTTTATAGACAAGCCATATTATAGATACACAAATTCAGAAAAGACACAAGCCAGTCTTGACGTAATAACGATCAATGCACTATTTTGTGCTATTGATAAGACTGAGTTCAATAGTGTATCTACATGTGTCACTTCGCATGAGATCTAGAAAGTTCTTGAGGTAACTCATGAAGGAACTTCACAAGTAAAGGAATCCAAGATCAGCAAACTGACACAAGGGTATGAGGCTTTCAAGATAAAGCCAAATAAATCAATCACATAAATGTTCACACATTTTCTAGATATAACTAATCCTCTATCTTCTCTTGGTAAAAATTATAATAACCATGAAAAGATTAAGAAGGTGCTCAGAGGATTGACCAAGAATTGGAACCCGAAGGCTACAACAATCGTTGAAGGAAACGATCTCACCACAATGTCACTAGAGACGCTGATGGGTAAACTCATGACTCATGAGCCTGACCACAAGATTTTGAAGAGACAACCCCAAAAGAAAAAATCTATCGCCTTCAAAGTACAAGCTAAAATATTCTCCAGTGAAGACACTGACGATGAAGAGTCAGATGATGATGAACAAGCCCTACTGGTCAAAAACTTTGAAAAGTTTTTGAGGTTTAAAAAATCAAACCGAAAGAAGAAAAACGTCCAAGAAAGCAATAAAGAAGAAACTATATGCTATGGATGCAAAAAAGATCGGACATATAAAGAAGGACTACCCAATAATCAAGAAAAGCCATCGATATGATCGATCAAGCAGAAAGTCAACAACTGGTCAAAAGTATGCAAATAACAATATCTGGCATGAAAGCGAGGCCAGTGAATCAGAATAAGAGAAAAGATACAACAGTTCTGCAAATGTCTGCTTAATGGCATTTGATCAGGTACATACAATTCTCTATATGATGATTTACTTTTAATGAACTCTTTGATGCTTTTAGCAATTTACTTGACGAACACAAAAATGTGTTAGACAAGTATAAGCAATCACGAAAAGAGATAAAAGCATACACAGCCGAAGTGGCTAGATTGTCTAGTTTATTACAAGAAATAAATAAGACATCTACCACAGGCAACACAAAATAATTGGCTAATATTAAACTAAGTCTTCATGAAGCTCAATGCACAGTCGATCAGAGAAAGAATGACTATACAAAAATGCTTCTACTATATGATTCTGAGAAGAGATTACGAATCGACACTGAACAAAGGCTAAAAGACATAAATGAGAAACATGTAGCAGCTTGTTCAACCTCTAAAAACTTAGAAATAAAATTAGACAAACAGGTTTTTTCTGTTATACTGCCTAAGATCTGTCCTACTATATAATATATACCAAATAGGATACGATTAAAGAAAGCACGCAAGCAATATGTTCCACACAATCATGCTTTCACATACAGGTATCCATGCAAGACACCAAATACTCATGTATGTACTAAATCAAAGGACACTCACTCTAGAATTATCTGTACATACTGTGGTCAACATATGCACATATCATAGTATTGTAGAATTAGAAAGTTAGTAGACATGAATAAATACTCATGGATACCCAAAGCTAACAATGCTGAACCCTCAAAGAAATGGGTACCAAAGGTCACATCTATTCGTCTTGTAGGTGGGCCAACCCTCTCATGCTAGAAGCAAATAGATCCTCGATAGCGGATGTTCGCAACACATGACAGGTGATGCATATTTATTCGCGACGCTATCGATGAAAAAAGAAGGATATGTCTCCTTTGAAAATAATTTGAGAGGTAACATTATAGGTAATTGTACTGTTGGTATTTCCTACTATCCAGAAATAAAAGACATTTGTCTTATAGCCGAATTAAACCATAACCTGTTAAGCATTAGTCATCTTGCTAATAATGGTTATGGTATTAATTTTGTTAAAGATAAATGTTCTATATATGATATGTCCACTAGTAGTCATGTCTATAAAGGAATCAGGAAGGATAATATTTATGTTTTCCTTTTAGAAAGAACTAATAATGCAGGTAAGTGTCTAGTAGTCAACCAAGATAAAAGTTGGCTATGGCATAGGAGACTAGGATATACAAACATGTATACCATTTCAAGACTATCAACGAAGAAATTGGTAAAAGGACTACAAGAAATATCATTCAAGAGAGACATGGTATGTGCTGATTGTGAGAAAAATAAAGCAATTATATCCTCTTTTAAATCCATCAACGTTGTAGGTACTTCCAAACCTTTGTAGTTGATACATATGGATTTGTTTGGACCTAGTAGAGTCGCCAGCCTTGGTGGTAAGCTCTATGCTTTTGTAATTGTTGATGATTTCTCTAGATATACATGGGTTTTATTTTTATCAAACAAGCGCGATACACTTTTTGAATTTAAGATTTTTTGTAAAAAGGTTCAAAACAAAAAAGGTTTCATGATTACTCGTATCCGAAGTGATCATGGGAGAGAATTCGTAAATTCTTATTTCATAAAGTTTTGTGATACAAATAGTTTTTCTCATGAATTTTTTTGTCCTCGAACTCCCCAACAGAATGGTATTATAGAACTTTAAGCGATATGGCTATAGTCATGGTAAACCAGCATAATCTTCCGAAATATTTTTGGACTAAAGCTGTAAGTACAGCTTGTCATATTTTGAATAGGATAGTGATTCGACCCATATCAAAGAAGACACCTTATGAATTATGGTTTAATCGTTTCCCTAATATTTCTTATTTTAAAGTTTTTGGATGTCGATGTTTTATCCTAAATACCAAGGATAACTTGGGTAAGTTCGATTCTAAGGCAGACGAAGGAATATTCCTTGATTATGCTGCCAAAAGTAAAGGATATAGAGTCTTTAATAAGAAATCTATGATTGTTGAAGAATCCATTAACATTTCATATAATGAGCTCAACAGTCATATAGCATGTGACAATGATGATGAAGATGCAAGAAAAATACCCAAAGCAACTGAAGATGCTGTTGTTGACATACCAAAGAAGATAAAATTTATGCTAGACCATCCAGAGTCTCTTGTCATAGGTGATATATCAAAGGGAGTATGTACACGTTCTTCAAATAGAGATATAGCTGCTAATATTTCATTCATTTCTCAAGTAGAACCTAAATCAGTAGCAGATGCATTTTTAGATAAATTTTAGATTTATGCCATACAAGAGGAACTAAACTAATTCGAGAGAAACCAAGTTTGAAAACTCGTTCCAAAATCTATTGATCAATCTATAATTGGTACTAAATAGGTGTTCGAAAATAAACTTAGTGAGGATGGACGAGTTCTACGCAATAAAGTTCGTCTAGTGGCTCAAGGTTATAATCAAGAAGAAGAAATTGATTATGACGAGACATACTCCTGTTGCTAGACTAGAATTCATTCGCATGTTTTGTGCATTTGCATATTCTCATGATTTTAAACTTTTTTAAATGGACATAAAAAGTGTATTTTTAAATAGTTTTATAAAAGAAGAAGTTTTTGTAAAACAACCTCTAGGTTTTGAAGATTTTTATTTTTTTGATCATATTTTCAATTTACGTAACGCACTCTATGGACTCAAACAAGCCCCCCGAGCTTGGTATGATCGTCTAAGTTCCTTCCTACTTGAAAATGATTTTTCAAAACGAAGAGTTGATACAACTCTGTCTATCAAGTCTTCAAATGATGACATTTTATTAGTACAAATTTATGTGGATGATATTATATTTGGTTCTACTAATGAACATCTATGTCAAGAATTTGTTAAGTGTACGCAGAGTGAGTTTGAGATGAGTATAATAGGAAGCTAAACTACTTCCTCGGACTATAAATCAAACAAAACACTAAGGGAACATTCATCAATCAAGCTAAGCACACGAAGAACTTGCTAATGAAGTTTGACTTTGACAACGCAAAGCCTATCGGAACTCATATCTACATCAACCAAACTTGATCTTAATGAAAGTGGTAAACTAGTCGACCAGTGTAAGTATCAAGGTATGACTGGTAATTTATTATATTTAACTGCTAGTCGACCTGATATTATGTTTAGCGTTTGCATATGTGCAAGATATCAAGCTAACCCAAAGGAATCACACTTATGCGCAGTTAAACGTATCTTTCGATACCTTAAGAGTACTTCTACTGTCGGCTTATGGTATCCCGAATCGACATCATTTGACCTAATTGGGTATTCTGATACTGATTTGGCTGGATTCAAAGTAGACCGTAAAAGTACCAACGGTACGTGTCATTTTCTAGGTAAAGCTCTAGCCTCTTGGTTTAGCAAGAAATAAAATTCTATTGCGTTATCAATGATTGAAGTTGAGAATATCGCTGCAGGTCGTTGTTGTGCACAAATTTTATGGATAAAGCAAACCTTAGAAGACTACAATCTGCACTAGATAAAGATTCTCATTTATTGTGACAACACTAGCATAATAAATCTGACTAAGAATCCTATATGTCACTTTCGCATTAAACACATTGAGATACATTATCACTTCGTATGTGATCACCAACAACACAGATATTTGTTTAGAATTTATTGACATAGATCATCAGTTGGCAGATATTTTCACAAAACCAGTTGGTTGAAGACCGATTCAACTTTATTCATCGCGAGTTAGGTATTCTTGAATTTTTGCAAACGTAATGCTTTATGTTTAGAAAAATGCATAGACTGTATTCAAATGATTTTTTAAGTCATTTATTTTGGGTACAAGTCGAAAGAGCCCTTCTGTCATACAGGTATAAATAGCCTGAAGCGACATGGTGTACTAGTCCTCGGACTACCGCTAGCTACGATTCGGCCCCTATAACTAACCCAAAGTAATAAAAATTTATTTAAACAAATGAATATTAGTTCTAATGCAAATTTTTGTTCATAAATCAAACAATGTTTTTAAAAATACAAGTATGCCGAACTCGGACCAAGTTCGGGCCAAGTTCGGTTACCCCTTTAACATAACTTAACCTACTGCTGCTAGCCCACTTCTATTTAAACATCCCCAAACTCCATCTTCTTTTCTACGACCATCATAGCCACCAACCCGAAAATACCAAACCCTAACCCTAATTTTCTTCCTATTCTTGTGGTGATAGCTCCTAAAACTTCGAATCGAAGGGTTTTGGCACGTTCTCTTCCATCCTACGTCGTTATTTTTGGATAATTTCTACTCTCTCCTTGTCAATTTTTTCTATGGCTCCTAGATTTTCAAAGAAATAGAAAAGAGGAGATGGTGCTTTAACATCAAGCCCATCGTATACTCCTCTCGAAAGTCTATTTAGCCCTCCTCCTCCATCTGATGAGGATGATTTTGATGTTACACTATTTGTAGACTTAAAAATCCCAATGCTTGGTTTCGTGACTTTCATAAATGTCCTATATGTCAAGACAACTCTATCAATTTTAATATTTTTTTCGGAATATTGCTTGACATTCCAAAACATCAACCTATGCGAATTTTTAAAAATTTCAAAATCTAATATACGACAACGTCGTTCGGATGTTTTATTGTAATTTACAATATTCCTATGGTACGATGTATTCCTCAGTCTGTCGTACTGAAATGGAATTTGATGATGATGACTTGAGCGAACGGCTCTAGGTTTCCAACACTGGAGATGCTCTAGCCAACATCACCAAAGTCAATTTGGTGCCGACCTAGACTTAAAATCTTTCAAGGACGTGATGTGTGCTCCGAACCCCAAACCCGCGGGACGGCTCATGTCACGGAACATGAACCAGCATTTCTATATGAACTCCATATCTTGTCCAAAACGGAATCTTCCGATGAGATCACATATTTGGAGATGTCTTCTATGTACCATATTCATTTTGAGATTTCATTTAATCTTTCCAAAACCATGATGGTGGCTATGTACAACTGCAGGAAGGCAGTCGAAACCACATCTATCCTATGGCTCTTCCTATTATTTTCATAGATACAACATCTTGTTGAATTCGTGTCCTATCGATGTACTCCAATGGAGCTTCATAGGCCTCGTAGATTTTTTTCTCTTATTCCTTCTGTAGTTGGTGTTAGAGGCATTCCACCTGCTGCTCATACTCCTCAGCCTGCACCAACCCCTGTTGATATCCCTCCTGCCCGCACCATCGATCAGCTTTACGGGCGCTTTGAGGCTCGTTGCATTCTTGAGGACGAGCGATATCAGGTAGATCGTATGTGTCAGCGAGACACCAACTACCTTCTCGTATACCAGTTCCAGTCTCTGCGGAACGGTATCGCTGATCTTCAATGGACATTGACCCATCATCCCTCTGGTCCCATTCTGATACTACGTCATCCGGACTTCGCTGGACCTAGATTAGCATATGTTAATAGATCACATGATAAGCTGTCACTACCACATTTTAGTTTGAGGGTATTTTGGTGTAAGCCCTAGATTTCAAATTATTATTTTATAATTTTAAATAGTCTTTATATATTTAAAATGAATTAATATGATTATTAGGGATTTTTTTAGAATTGTTAAATGATTTTTACTTAATTTTTAAATCAAAATATATTATTTTGTAATTAATTAAATTTTTTAATATCGAATTGCAATTACTTGATTTGTTTTAATTGTGTTTTACAAATATAATTTGCAAACTGATAGGCTTGGGGCTATTTTACAAGACCACAAACTATAGGGGCCTTGCTGCAAACTACTATCACCCCCCCCCCCCTCCCCCCACGTTCTTTCTCTCTCCTCCCCACCTGCCCCCGACGACCGACGGCTGGCTGACCACCGCCCCGATAACCCGGCCTAAAACCTAACCCTAATCCTAATTCAAACCCTAATTCGAACGTCCTGCCCTCCTATAAATAGCCCCCAACCCCCAAACCCTAACCCTAGACTCACTCGACCACCACAGCCGCCCTAAGCCACCGCAATCGACCCGTCTTCCCCGACCAACCTCGCCGGAGATCACCCTAGCCTAGCCCAACGCCTACAGACCACTTCGACCGCCCCAACCACCACCACTCGACGCATCTCGCCGAGACGAACACAGCGCCGCCTTCCTCCGCCGACGTCGGCGCTTCCTCCGCCCTGTCGCAACATCAATAGCACGCTCGACTAGGACACGTACGTAACACTTTGAATCCTGTGTCACCCTGTGTCTCGTGACTGCAACCCTAGACTCGCCAGGACACGAGCAATGCGTAGGTAAGTCTGGACTCGTCTAATTCGAGTCGTGCGTGTCGTGCACGACTCGGACACTTGGACTCGACCGATCTTCGTGTCCTTAACTGTCAGGACACGAAGTTTGTGCTATCGGGTTTACAATCCGTTAACCTAAACCCTAATAAATTTAACTAAAACCTAACCCTAACAACTGACCCGGCTGATCCCCTGGCCAGCCCGACCGCGTTAAAACCCCCCCTGCCCCTGGCCGAGTTCGAGCCCCCCTTTCCTTTCTTTTGGTTTTATTTTGTTTTTTAGTTTATTTTATTATATATATATATATATATATATATATTATATATATTATATGTATATATGTTTTTTTTGTTTTTTTATATACATATATACATATATATGTTTTATATATATGTATATATGTATTTATATATTTTTTTATATATGTATATATGTATATGTATTTATGTATATATATATTATTTTATATATACTGTTATATATATAAATATATATATATATATATATATATATATATATATATATATATATATATATATATATATATATATATTATATATATATATATATATTTTTTATATATATTATATATATATATAGATATATATATATATATATATATATATATATATATATATATATATATATATATATATATATATTTTATATATATATATATATATATATATATATATATATATATATATATATATATATATATTTATATATATATATATATATATATATATAATATATATATATATATATATTTTATACATATATATATATATATATTTTATACATATATATATATATATATATATTATATATATATATATATATATATATATATATAAAATATATATATATATATATAAAATATATATATATATAAAATATATATATATAAAATATATATATATTATATATATATATATATATATATATATATATATATATATATATATATATATATATAATATATATATATATATATATAATATATATATATAAAATATATATATATATATATATATATATATATATATATATATATATATATATATATATATATATATATATATATATATATATATATTATTGTTGTATATTTATATATGTATTTCAAATTCTACTTTGTACGAAGTATTATTATGTAAAATTTTACAAGTTATTTTATTATATAAATTTGTGAATTGTATATTTTAGCACTTTAAAATATATTTATGTATATATTACTGTATTTTATAATCATGGACAATTGATGTCCAAACCTAACATGGGTTTTTGGGCCCAATTGTGTCTAATACATTCAGAGTCTATAAAAGTCATATTGGACTTGATTCATAGCTCTGGGTCCTGTATCTAGACTTCGGTTCAATTTCGAATACATGGACAAAATAGTAAATAATTAATTAATTATTTTCCAGAAATTGTTAATTACTGTTTTTGAATTTACATATATATTTTTAGTGCTGTACAAATTTGGGAAAAATTGTATTTAAATACTATGTTAATTTAGCTAATTTACTAGAATTTTTCCAGAATTTAATAAGTAATTTAATATTTTATAAAAATAGGAAAACAAAACTTATTTTCAGGATTCATATGTTTGCTGATTTTTAATAAATATCTATGAAGGTTTATAAATTCCAGAAAAATTAGTATAAATTTCTATAATTAACAAGGATCATTTTGGTACTTTACTTTATGTAAAATTGAGCTTTTTATCTATCTCAAAAATTGTTGGAACACAGTCTATAGTTTGATTTATTTATTGAATAATTACGACTTGCAATATTTTGTATTTTTTCGAGTTATAGTCGTATTGAACCTCACCCCACACTAGTATAAAGACCCTAGAAAGTTAGTTTGGGTATTGTGTCATCCCACATTGGTCTCCTATGCTAAATTCATCATTTGGCTAGGTGTCCAGTCAGAAAGTCGTATCACACAACTAGTGTCTTAGTGTTTACCTTAGTATAAAAACTAAGTTTATGTGTTATTTCTACAGTGACGAGTCACCAGGCTTTTATAGCATTTCTATTACTGCTTTGCATTGCTAAAGGCAAGTACCTCTACAAACTTTACATACATTTACATCAATGAACTGTGATGCAACCATGTTAAAATGCTGATCCTTGGGGTAGCAAGTTAAATCTTCACATGTTGTATTATTTTCAGTCCCTACCATGTTTATGATAGTTTTTATATCTCTCACATGTTTAGAATCTGGGTTATGGGAAAACTGATAGTTGAGTACGTGATCATGCCCCCTTTATCGTACCGAGCAAAGTTTTATTTTACATATTACTGCACCGTAGGCCTTTATCTCAAAGCTGTATTTGTGCGTATGTACATCTATCGCCTTTACACTTGTACGGAAGTACATTTCATTATGTGCCTCTGCACATTGTACACCTATTGACGATCATGTACCTTCTACAGTTTTAAATATTATATATACATCTGTCTCTATGACATATGTATCCTTGCCATGATAGATTATGAGATGCCATGATTCCAGTTTATTCTACTTATGTTCATTTCATGTTTCGTATATTTAGTTTGCTAGAATCAATACTTGCTCCCGTCCTGACAGGATAACGTTGTAGGTATACCTACTGAGGAGGAGTTGCTTTGTGATTCCTATTATGGAGGCGCTGTCGAGGACCAGGCTTTATCTTACGAGGATGTACCTGCGGGAAAACTCATCTAGTTGTCTATTTACTTTGGACTTTTAAGAGTAGTCATGTATTAGACTATGTATTTTATGACTGGACCTGTATCCAGCTTTATATTTTGGACTTGTACTTGGATCTTATTGATATACGAGACGACTTTTGTGTTTGGGACATTTACGACTCTTTATTACATATAGAACTGTTAGCACATTTTAGTCTTATCTTGTTATCTTTAGAACAACTTACTACGCTTTATCTCAAGCGTAGGCTGGACATGACTCGGCCCGGCCTAACAATTTGGATAGTGGATCGTGACATATTTTTAGTGGTGGCCCACGCAGGTCCCTGACTAAATTGTTTGGTTAAGTCATTATACCAAGCATGCCTACAATTAGGAACTTAAGGTAATTAGACAACACTAAGGAATGACGCTTAGAACACCTAGAGGAATACTAGGATTGCAACATAGGAAACACATCACATCATATGCTCGCTATTATAATTAGATTTTCTTGTTTATGATTGTTTACTTTAAAGAGTCCTTATAAGTCCTTTTTATTTAATTAGATAGTGCTCACCCGCTCATCCCAGTATGTCACACCTGAGAATGGCACACTTTTCATCCAGTCGGTTGACCAGTTGATCGATACACCTCCACCTACCATACTCCCTCACTCCACAAATCCAACAACCCAAATGCCTCCACCACCTTCCACATCACAGTCCCAGCAGGACCCGATACTTCCACCACCACCTATTACTATACCTGCCCAGGCTTCCGTCACACTCGACGGGAACCAACTGCTCACTCTGATCCAGGGGTTCCTAACGACCCATCAGGAGCAGACCACCCTACTCCGTCAGAGCATAGAGCGTTCTGAGGAGCGTACCGTGGTCCCACCACCTGTAGAGCCACGATAGAGAGCAGGGACAATCAAGGACTTCATGGGTCTGAACCCCAAGGAGTTCTTAGGGACTGAGGGTATCGTAGTAGCAAATGACTGGCTAGACTTAGTAGAGAGGAAGCTCCTTGGAGCTAAGTTGTCGAGTGACCTCCAGGTCAAGGCAGCGGGATTTCTGCTGATAGACTTGGCAGGAGTTTGGTTCCGAAATGAGCCGCTATTCGCGAGAGAAAAGGCCACTTGGGATCAGTTCAAGACCCAGTTCAAGAAGAAATTCTTCTCGACCACCGCTAGGGTAGCCATGGGGCTACGATTCCAGAACATCCAGCAGGGAACCGTTCTGTTGACGAGTATACAGCAGAGTTTAGTCGCTTGAGCCGTTTCGCACCTAGTCTAGTTGCGGACCCTGAGGAGATGATGCGTAGGTTTTGCCATGGTCTAGTTTCAGACATTGGCATTCTTATAGTGGCGAACGGTACGACTGACTACTACCAGAGCCTAGTTGGCCCGGAGCATAGAGGAGCGTCTTCTGTCTTATAAGAGGCCGGCTTCTGTAAACCTCGAGGGACCCTCCAAGCGTCAGGCTTTCCAGCCAAGAGTACCGACGCCACACCAGCAAAAATATCGTCCTCCTACACCTCATCACCCGACCACGCCAGTTAGAGCCCCGGGACCCCGACAGCAGAAAGGAGGTGTGTGTTCATTCTGTAGAAGGCCAGGGCATGACTTTGCCATCTGCAGGAAGAGGTTAGGACAGTGTTTGGTTTTTGGGTCTACCACCCATCAGCTTCGGGACTGCTCAGTAGCGAGGGTACCAGGTGCCGGACCACCGTCTAGAGGACTGCTGCTTCCGATTCAGCAGCAGAGGTTTTGGCAACATCTGCAGCAGCAGAAGGGACCCCAGGGGAAGACTTATAGTCTGGCTCTTGAGCCGGAGCCGGAGCCGGAGCAGGTTTCGGAGCCAGATTATTTGGCTGACGTCATCACAGGTCATATTTATTTGCATACTTTTCTAGCTCTATGCTTTTTTGATTCTGGTGCATCGCATAGCTTTCTGTCATTAGAGTTTATGCATCAACACCACTTAGTAGCTACACCTACCGAGGAGATGAGTAGAGTAATGACGGGAGGCGGACCAGTGCCCATTAGAGCTATCTATAGATGCTCTATTACTATAGCTGGGAGAGAGTTTAGGGGACGATTCTTTATGATTCCACTCCCCGGAATATGATATCATATTGGAGATGGACTGGCTTAGCTATGCCCATGCAGCTATAGACTGTCATGAGGGTAGTATTCTGTTTAGTCCCCCAGGCACGGCACCATTCAGTGTCAGGAGGACAGGGCCGGAGATCAGCCTAGAGCCGAACTGTTGTACGACAGTTGGAGAGTTAGCACCGCCACACCCTATCATTAGGGAGTTTATGGATGTATTCCCAGAGGATCTTCCAGGACTTTCGCCTGACAGAGATGTGGAGTTCACTATAGATTTAGTACCGAATTCATCACCAGTATCCCGAGCTTGCTATAGAGTGAACCCCAAGGAGGCCATAGAGATGAAGGAGCAGATTGATGAACCAGTTGAAAAAGGGTTTCATTCGATCTAGTACTTCTCCATGGGGAGCGCCAATGCTCTTTGTGCCTAAGAAGGATGGTACAGTTCGGTTGTGCATTGACTACCGGGCATTGAATACCATCACCATTAAGAACAAATATCCTCTACCCAGGATAGATGATTTGTTCGACCAGTTGAGTAGGGGCGAAGGTGTTTTCCATGATAGATTTGAGATCCGGTTACCACCTGGTGAAAGTCAGGGCTGCAGACATCCAGAAGACGGCGTTCAACACGAAGTACGGGCAGTACGAGTTTTTGGTGATGTCCATTTGGTCTTACAAATGCGCCAGCTGTCTTTATGAACTAGACGAATAAGATATTTCACAAGTATCTGGATAAGTTCGTCATAGTATTTATCGACGACATCCTGATATACTCGAAGATGCCGGAGGAGCATGTAGAGCACTTGCGGACAGTTTTAGGGATTCTGAGGCAGGAGAGGTTATATGCCAAATTGTCGAAGTACGAGTTCTTTTTAGACCGAGTGGAGTTTTCTCGGCCATGTAGTTACTAGAGCGTGGATCTCGGTGGATCACAGAAAGATTGCTGCCGTTGAGACATGGAAGGCTCCGACGTCAGTTTCAGAGATCAGGAGCTTTCTGGGTTTAGCCGACTATTATAGGAAGTTCGTCCAGGACTTTGCTAGGATAGCTGAACCCATGACGAAACTGACGCAGAAGGACGCAGAGTACATCTGGTCAGAGGAATGCCAGGCAGCATTTGAGGAGCTGAAGAGGAGGCTGACGACCGCTCCAGTTCTGACATTACCTTCAGGGTCTAGAGGTTTCACCATATACGGCGATGCTTCGAAAAAGGGGCTAGGATGTGTCCTACAGCAGCATGGGAAAGTGATTGCTTATGCATCTAGGCAATTACAGACTCATGAGCTGGAACTATCCTATCCATGACCTAGAGTTAGCTGCAGTGATCTTTGCACTCAAGTTATGGAAATATTACTTATACGAAGAGCGTGTGGAAATCTTTACTGACCACAAGAGCTTGAAGTATGTGTTCACGCAGAAAGAGCTGAACATGAGACGAAGACGATGGTTGGAGTTGATAAAGGACTTCGACATCGATTTACTGTATCACTCCGGGAAGGCAAATGTGGTGGCGGATGCGCTGAGCAGGCATCCTATGGCATGGTATCTGATGATAGATCGGCATTTGCAGGAAGATCTGGAGAAGCTCGGTATCGAGATAGTTCGGCCAGGATCAGTGATACAGATGATGGCGCTTAACATTCAGTCAGGTTTGATAGAGCAGATCAAGGAGGCACAGTCTACAGATGAGAGCCTTCGTAGACTTCGAGCCCAGGCTTTAGCTGGATTGCTGGATGACTTCACCGTAGCAGAGGATGGATCCTTGAGGCATGGCAGCCGGTTATGCGTGCCGAAGGGAGAGCTGATAGAGGATGTCTTGCAGAAGGCACACCGATCTCGATATTCTATTCACCCTGGTGCCAACAATATGTACCGTGACTTGCGGGAACATCTTTGGTGGCACAGGATGAAGAGGGATGTATCACGTTTTATTTCGAGATGCCTAGTTTGCCAGCAGGTCAAGGCGGAGCGTCAGACGCCAGCTGGTCTATTGCAGCCGTTATCTATTCCCGAGTGGAAGTGGGAACACATTACGATGGATTTCGTCTCAGGGCTTCCTCGTTCCCAAGGAGAGAAGGATGCCATTTGGGTCATCGTGGACAGGCTGACGAAGTGTGTGCACTTTATACCCTTCAAAGTGGGGCTTTCCACCGAGAAGTTAGCGGAGCTATATATGCAGCAGATAGTTCGCTTGCACGGAGTACCAGTGAGCATCGTGTCGGACCGAGACAGCAGATTCACGTCCCACTACTGGAGGAGCTTGCAGGAAGAGTTGGGCAGTCGGCTCAAGTTTAGTACAGCGTACCACCCACAGACAGATGGGCAGTCCGAGAGGATGATACAAACGCTAGAGGACATGCTGAGGACTTGTGTGCTGGAATTTGGCGGATCATGGAAGAGCCATCTACACTTGGTAGAGTTTTCATACAACAACAGCTACCAAGCCAGCATCGTATATCTCCTTTCGAGGCACTATATGGACGACGATGTCGTACACCCTCTTTGGGATGATGTTGGAGACAGAGTTATGCTTGGGCCAGAGATGATTACGGATGCAGCAGAGAAGGTTGGGATGATCAAAGATAGGCTCAGAGTCGCTCAGGACAGGCAGAAATACTGGGCCGATGCTAGTCGCAGATCGATGGAGTTCGCTGACGGAGATATGGTACTAGTGAAGATATCACCTACTAGAGGGACGATCCAGTTCGGACGAGGAGGCAAGTTGAGCCCCAGATACATCGGGCCATTCGAGATACTTGGCAGGATCAGAGAGGTAGCTTACAGGGTTGTACTTCCATCCAACCTAGCAGGAGTTTACGATGTCTTTCATGTGTCTCAGCTGAGGAGATATCTTTCGGACCCCAGCCATGTGCTAGACCATTCAGAGTTGGAGATCGGACCGAGCCTTGCAGTTACTGAGCAGCCAGTGAAGTTATTGGACAGGAGGGAGAAGAGGCTGAGGAATAAAGTTATACCCTTGGTACGAGTAGCTTGGAGCCGTCACTCTCCGGGTGAATCTACTTGGGAGAGGGAGTCGGACATGAGGGAGAGATATCCTTACTTGTTCGACCCAACAGCCGCGAGGGAACCACCCATTCCCGTTTGATACCTTAGAGGTTAGTCTTAATAATAAGCCTTAGTCATTCTTTGCATTGTTTGTTATATTAGAATGTTTGTAGAGTTTTCTATCCTTGTGAATTTCGAGGACGAAATTTTTCAAGGAGGAAAGATTTGTAAGCCCTAGATTTCAAAATATTATTTTATAATTTTAAATAGTCTTTATATATTTAAAATGAATTAATATGATTATTAGGGATTTTTCTAGAATTTTTATATGATTTTTAATTAATTTTTAAATCAAAATATATTATTTTGTAATTAATTAAATTGTTTTAATATCGAATTGCAATTAGTTGATTTGTTTTAAGTGCGGTTTGCAAATATAATTTGCAAACTGATAGGCTTGGGGCTATTTTGCAAGACCCTAAACTATGGGGGCCTTGCTGCAACTACCATCACCCCCCCCAAGTTCATTCTCTCTCCTCCCTACCTGCCACTGACCGACGGCTGGCTGACCACCGTCCCGACAACCCGGCCTAAAACCTAACCCTAATCCTAATTCAAACCCTAATTCGACCGCCCTGCCCTCCTATAAATAGCCCACGACCCCCAAACCCTAACCCTAGACTCACCCGACCACCACAGCCGCCCTAAGCCACCGCAATCGACCCGTCTTCCCCGACCAACCTCGCCGGATATCACCCTAGCCTAGCCCGATGCCTACAGACCACTTCGACCGCCCCAACCACCACCACTCGACGCATCTCGCCGAGACGAACATAGCACCGCCTTCCTCCACCGACGTCGACGCTTCCTCCGCCCTATCGCACCATCAACAGCACGCTCGACTAGGACACTTACGTAACACTTTGAATCCTGTGTCACCCTATGTCTCGTGACTGCAACCCTAGACTCTCCAGGATACGAGCAATGCGTAGGTAAGTCTGGACACGTCTAATTCGAGTCGTGCGTGTCGTGCACGACCCGGACACTTGGACTCGACCGATCTTCGTGTCTTTAACTGTCAGGACACGAAGTTTGTGCTATCGGGTTTACAACCTGTTAACCTAAACCCTAATAAATTTAACTAAAACCTAACCCTAACAACTGACCCGGGCTGACCCCCTGGCCAGCCCGACTACGCTAAACCCCCCTTGCCCCTGGCCGAGTTCGAGCCCCCCTTTCCTTTCTTTTGGTTTTGTTTTGTTTTTTAGTTTATTTTATTATATATATGTATATATATATATATATATATATATATATATATATATATATATATATATATATAAAAATATATATATCTATATATATATATATATATATATATATATTATATATATATATATATATATATATATATAACAGTATTTATGTATATATATATATTATTATATATATACTGTTATATATATATATATATATATATATATATATATATATAAAAAATATATATTATATATATATATATATAAAAGGGAAGATGAGAGCTCGCGTTGCTCGCGCGTCGAGCTCCGGCCGGAGCGCCACTGCTCGCCACCCCCCTTCGCCTGTCGGGGTCGGTGGCCGGCCTGGCAGGCAGCGCCCTAGGGCGCGCTCCCCCAGTGGAGCCTCCCGTCCTTCGTCGCTGGCCGATCCACGCTTGGCCGCCCCACCTCCTCCTCCTGTGGGGATGTCCCGTCCCCCTCGCCGGAGCTGGTCCGCCGCCGCTACCTTCCCTTACCTCCTCCCCCTACCTCCTCCTCGGCGCCGCCGCCACCACCGTCGTCTCGACGCCATAGGCCGAAGCACGGGCAGCCGACTCCTCCTTCACCCAACCTTGCTTCTTCTCCGGCCCCCTCCCACCTAGGCCCACCGCAGGAGGCATCCCCGGCGCCTCCTGGCTTCCCCCCTTCCCTCCCAGCGTCCCCCCCGTAGCACCTTCAGCCGAGCCACAGCCCCCTCTCCCCGCCGATGGCGAGTGGATTCCTCTCCCTGCAGTGGCCCGCTCCTACCCTGCACTGGCCCCCTCCGGCGGATGCCCTCAACCCCCCGGCCTCCGGCGGAACAGGCGGTGCCTCCTCCCTCCCCTCAACCTCCGTCGCTGGCCTCGCGGGACCTCCCCCTCCTCCTACCACGGCCCCCCCATGTCGCTCTCCGGCGCCCGCGCTCCTCTCTTGGCGGTGGAGGCCACCCCTAGCGAGCCCCCCTCGTGGGCTGTCGTGGCTGCGAAGTCGCCGGCTAGGTTTTGCTTCCCCCCGGCCGCCTTCGGCTCCTCGTCGGTGGACCCCGCGGGTCTCGCACCCGTGGCAGCGTCCATCTCCCTGCTCTCCCCGACGTCGTCCCTCCCGACCGCTGCTCTTCCCTCTTCCCTCCTCCTCTCTTCGGCGTTCTATCTGCCGGCGGTAGGCGCCTCCAACCGTCGCGCCCGGCGTAGCTCCCTCCCCCCGGAGGTCGAACCGCCCCTCCGACCGCCCCTCCTTTCTCCAGACAGCCGCTTCCCGCCGGTCTCGAGCTGCACGTTTGCCTGCTCGGGCCGCGTGCTCGCCTCCTCGGGCCGCGCGCTCGGTCCCCTTGGGCAGAGTGCCCATCCTCGGGCAGTGCATCGCCTGGGGACGCGCGTCCAGCCTCAGGTCGTGGTACCACCCCCTCCACAACTTTTCTGCCTCCCTCCTCCCGGAAGCCTAGCGGACGCGCCCCCCTCCTCCTCTTTCCCCCCGTAGATGCCTCCTTCCCCGTCGTCGCCTATCTCGGCCCCCTCCGCCAATGACTCGCCGGATCCCAACTCTCCAAAGCCGCCCGGAGGTCGAGCGCCCGCTCCCTCCCCCCGCCTTCCTCCCCCCGCCCCCCCTCTCTCCCCTCCTGTCTGCGCCCCTCCGGCCCGGTCCTCCGTCGGAGCCCTACCGGCTCCGGACGACGCACCTGGATGGGGGGCCCGAGGCGCCCTCTTGCTGCGCGCCCACCCACCCCCCATGGGTTGCGTGCAAGCTTCCCCTCATGATGCGCGCCCCTTCGGACTAGCTGCTGACGCGCGTATGCACCCCTTCGGGTGGCGTGTCCTTGGGTAGCAAACCACGTGCATTGGGCTGTGTGCCCATCCCTCCCTTAGGGCCAAGAGCGCACACAGTTTCATATTTCGAATTTTTCGAAATTTTGCAATTTACCCCTTAAAACTTTTATATTTGCTACTTAGCATTCCAGGGCCCTTTTGTGTTTTTCGACCCTGGCACCTGTACTGCTCGTTAAGAGCCACCCTTTTTATTCAATAAAATGATGTTTAAAAATATATATATATATATATATATATATATATATATATATATATATATATATATATATGTATATTTATTATATATATATATATATCCATTATATATATATATATATATATATATTTTTTTTTATATATATATATATATATATATATATATATATATATATTTTATATATATATATATATAAATATCTATATATTTATATATATATATAAATATTATTGTTGCATATTTATATATGTATTTCAAATTCTACTTTGTACGAAGTATTATTATGTAAAATTTCACAAGTTATTTTATTATATAAATTTGTGACTTGTATATTTTAGCACTTTAAAATATATTTATGTATATATTAATGCATTTTATAATTATGGCCAATTGATGTCCAAACCTAGCATGGTTTTTTGGGCCCAATTGTGCCTAATACATTTAGAGTCTGTACAAGTCATATTGTACTTGATTCATGGCTCTGGGTCCTGTATCTGGACTTCGGTTCAATTTCGAATACATGGACAAAATAGTAAATAATTAATTAATTATTTTCCAGAAATTGTTACTTGCTATTTTTGAATTTTTATATATATTTAATTGCTGTAAAAATCTAGGAAAAATTGTATTTAAATACTATGTTAATTTTTCTAATTTATTATAATTTTTCCAGCATTTAAGAAGTACTTCAATTATTTTATAAAAATAGGAAAATGGAACTTATTTTCAGGATTCATATGTTTGCTGATTTTTAATAAATATCTATGAAGGTTTATAAATTCCAAAAAAATTAGTATAAATTTATATAATTAACAAGGATCATTTTGGTAATTTATTTTATATAAAATTGAGCTTTTTGTCTATCTCAAAAATTGTTGGAACACTGTGTACAGTTTGATTTATTTATTGAATAATTACGACTTGCAATATTTTGTGTTGTTTTGAGTTATAGACGTATTGAACCTCACCCCGCCCTAGTATAAAGACCCTAAAAAGTTAGTTTGGGTATTGTGTCACCCCACATTGGTCTCCTATGCTAAAGTCATTATTTGGCTAGGTGTCCAGTCAGAAAGTCGTATCACACAACTAGTGTCTTAGTGTTTAACTTAGTATAAAAACTAAGTCTATGTGTTGTTTCTACAGTGACGAGTCACCAGGCTTCTATAGTATTTCTATCACTGCTTTACTTTGCTAAAGGCAAGTACCTCTACAAACTTTACATACTGTTACATCAATAAACTGTGATCCAACCATGTTAAAATGCTGATCCTTGGGGTAGCAAGTTAAATCTTCACATGTTGTATTATTGTCAGTCCCTACCATGTTTAGGACAGTTTTTATATCCCACACATGTTTAGAATCTGGGTTATGGGAAAACTGATAGTTGAGTACGTGATCATGCCATCTTTATCGTACCGAGCAAAGTTTTATTTTACATGTTACTGTGCCGTAGGCCTTTATCTCAAAGCTGTATTTGTGCGTATGTACATCTATCGCCTTTACACTTGTACGGAAGTACATTTCATTATGTGCCCCTGTACATTGTATACCTATTGATGATCACGTACCTGCTACAATTTTAAACATTATATATACATCTGTCTCTATGACATATGTGTCCTTGCCATGATAGATTATGAGATGCCATGATTCCAGTTTATTCCACTTATGTTCATTTCATGTTTCATATATTTAGTTTGCTAGAATCAGTACTTGCTCCCGTCCTGATAGGATAATGTTGTAGGTATACTTAATGAGGAGGAGTTGCTTTGTGATTCCTATTATGGAGTTGCTGCCGAGGACCAGGCTTTATCTTATGAGGATGTACCTGCGGGAAAACTCGTCTAGTTGTCTATTTACTTTGGACTTTTGAGAGTAGTCTTGTATTAGACTATGTATTTTGTGACTGGACCTATATCCAGCTTTACATTTTGGACTTGTACTTGGATCTTATTGATATACGAGACGAATTTTGTGTTTGGGACATTTACGACTCTTTATTACATATAACTGTTAGCACATTTTAGTCTTATCTTGTTATCTTTAGAACAGCTTACTACGCTTTATCTCAAGCGTAGGCTGGACATGACTCGGCCCGGCCCAATAATTTGGATAGCGGATCGTGATATTTGGTCATTTTGATTTTGTGAATTAGTTATTATTTTTGCATTGGTGTTGTGATTTTTGACTTTTGCTAGTTGAGACTATAGAGACTAGCCTAGAGTTTGACTTTGACCTTGGTGACTTAGTTAGCATGGTAGAATGGTGTTGGACCCTTATTTAACTTAAGTCGACTCAAGTTGAGTTGAGTATAGCTAGGTTTCATAAGGAGATTGGGTACTATGTGTATTGGGCTTTTAGCTAGGTAGTTGAGACAACTAGCTAATATACAAGGCCCATGGCTATTTCCTTTTAGAAACCCTAACCCTAACCTATTGTGGCCGGCTGTGAGAAGCCCATAGGGAGACCCCAACCCCTATGTAATGTCTTTTAGTGTTCACTTGCCTCTTTTAGAAATTCCCTTTTGGAAACCCTAATAGTCCTTCCCCAAATCATCAAATATCACCATTCCTCTACAAAATTGATCCCACTCACTTGCATTGGAGGTCATTTCTGGAGTAGAGGCTGAAGGGAGCTTGCTTGCTAGGTTTGGAGCTCACTTGGCCATTGGAGGAGGAATTCTTATTTTGGGGCTTTTTGATTGAATCTCTCCCAATAGGTAAATGCCCTAAATCCTATTTAATTTCTGTTTTCTTTCCATAGATGCATCCATCTAGGTGTCCCCTAGCTGTAGGTGTAGTTTGGTAGGAAATAGAATTGGTTTGGTGTCCGTATCGGACACGTATCAGTCACTATGTCTTTGTGTTTGACGACTCAATGAAGTTTTTATTGCTATTTTCAAAAACTAATTTTACAAAGTTGTAGATCTATATGTATGTATTATTTTTCGTGAGGACTGAGCATACTTTTGTGTCGTGTTTGTGCCCAAAATTGATATGGACACGCAGCACGAGCAGCGTGTTCGGTGCCCTGCTGCTCGTGTGTCCTAGCGGACACGATACGGCACCCCGACACCAGAAATTTGGTGTGTGGGTGCGGGCAAACACTGACAGCATGCACACGAAGTTTGAGGAAATCACGTCCAGTGGATCGAGAGAAATCTCGATCGTACTGATTTCTCACTGCACTGGCACTGTCGACTTTCTTCGACTGACACATGAGTCATGTCACGCACAGACACGACGATGACTCATGTCAAGGTGCTAGACTCCTAGCCCTAGATCCCCTCTACACGTGTACACAAGCACGAGGACACTGGGACACTGTATCGTGTCTAAATCGTGTCGACATGGCTGCACGAGCCTGTCTGAACACAGGGTCTGATACACCCTATTTTGTATGTTTTGGACACCTTGTGTCCACTTGTTTGGACACGTTTAGACCCTTTGGACACGAATGCATGTCTGTAAATCACTGTCACATATTATTTGATGTTAATTTAGGTTTTCACTTATGTTTTGGGTTGTTTGTATTCAAGTTGCAAATCCTAATACTGAGCAGTGTTCGAATGAAAATATTAGTGTTTTAAAATAATATTAAAATGTTAATTATTATGTTTCAGTATGTATACATATCTGGGATGTATGTTTACAGGCTGGGTTCGACTGAGATATGGTTTTGATTCAATTTTAGGGTAATCGAACAGTGGATACCCACATTACTGTGTAAGGCTGACACTTTACACAAATTCCTGAGTTTGAGTTTAATGCATTGTACATTGACATGTTGTTTGTGTTACTGAGTTTAGGTTATAGGTTTTCTGAGTTGGTGGGTTTCAACTTGGTAATCTGCAAACTGTTGTGAACCTGAGAATGTTGAATCAAATGCCATGTTAATATTACACCCTCACTATATACTGTTACACTCTCATTGACACAAAACTGAACCTATAACTTAAAGGCCCTTGCTTAACACAACTGAACTCTCTTGTTGACACACACACACCCTATTACCACTGCCACAACCTTGTACACACACACACCCACAACTGCCATGTGACACACAATTTACCATGCTCTCACATACACTTTTCTCTCTAGGTATATAATGTAATGCGTGAATGAATGAATGTAATATGTAGAGATAGATGGATATAATGTAATGCAATGTATAATGTAAACTATGCATATGTGATATGAATACATGTATATAATGTAATGCATGAATGTATGAATAATGTAATGTATGTAAGATATAGATGTAATGTATGTATGTATACATGTATGTATACATGTATTTAGGTATAGTATATAGACTTGTGTAGTTCATTTTGGCTTGGTAATGTGTTTGATTGCTAGTATAGGCTTGGTTAGGCCTAGAATGACTTATTAGACTAGGTTTAGACCTAGAATGGCTTGGTTGACCTAGTTTGACTAGTGTAGTTGACTAGAGTTGACCAAGAGTTGACTTTAGTCTAGAATGACCTAGAAATCATATAGAATGCATTGTAAAGTTCAATATTACCATTCTGGACATGTTGTGACCTGTGTTGCTCTAAATAGGACTCATCTACTCTGTCTGGACATCTACACTTACCAGATACTCAGGATATCAGGCGAGTACATTCTCTGACCGTTTCATACTTGCTAGAACTTATATTCTTGCTCTAGATTACGTTACTTGATACTGTCACATTGGTAACACAAATTGGTACTATATGGATCTTTTCATGAGATGTTATCCCCCTCGGGAGCATCAGATACTTCATGTCATGTGCGTTTCACTTACATCATATATTTCTATGTTTTTACTATTCATTTATACCCTTGTGACTCATGTACTCTCATGTTCACAGAGCCCTCATGAATCAATTGTATGTGCTCCCATTTATGAGGTAGTAAAATCATGAATCTTAACATAACTTGTCTCGATCCTTGTGTATTGATTGGGGATGGGGGAGTAGAAATAGTCATGTGAATAATTCCAAAGTAGTGTAACCATGAATCAACTCTGTAGTATAGCCATGAAATACATCCAGCTGTTCACATGTCTATCTTGTACTATAAATCACTAGTCACTGATAGTTCTTTACTTATAGCCGATATTTTTATTACAGTCATCTCTTTTACTTCATGTACATTCTTTCAATTATTCATGTATCTTACTCTATTGTATGCTTTATATTTTCTGACATGTTATGAACTGTGTGAGATGTATTATGCTCGTTTCTGTCCTGATTGGACCTGTTGATATATTACAGAGGATGAGGACGAGGCCTTTTGTACCACTTACTATGGAGCAGCCTTAGACGACACCTACGATCTGGACCTCCAGCAGGATCCACTAGCAGTAGAGGATGATACCCCCATAGTTTAGGCTTGCTAGCTTAGACTTTATCTTATTTCTGTTGTCTTATCTCATTTGGATACTTTATTATTATTTAGGATCTTGTGTTATTTGGGATGTTTGTGGAGATGTTATCTTAGACACTTAGACTTCTCTCCTGTTTGTATTTTCTTTTGTGGATTCATATCATATCTATCTTATCATATCTTCTACCTTAGACTGTGATTGAGATTGTACCTATCTTATTGTTCCTCCGTTCGGAGAGTATATCTTGTGCAGTTATATTTCATACTGTGTTAGATGTTGTAACCTAGTACAGTATTCTACCGCCGACACTGCGGCGTAGGCTGGACGTACCCACTTCTCGTGCCCCTATACTGGGTGCGGATCGTGACACATTTTTAGTGGTAGCCCATGCAGGTCAAGATTTGTAGTGGTATTCTAACTAGAGTATCACTACAACCTACAGTAGGATGTAGGATATAGTTTGTGGTACTCAATCTCATTAGGAAAACTCTTATCCAATACTTGCCATCTAAATTCTTGTTGATTAAATGCTTTCCTTTGAATAAATAAACTGTCCTCCTTTGATTTTTTGCTTCATTCTCAGTAATTGCTTCTTGTTTGATCTGTCTTCAGGATGGTTATGGAGACACGATCTCATCGCTCCGGTCCGTAGGATACTATCAAGAGGTCGGCCACCTCTCGTCCTGTTCAACAGGGCCTCGAGACCGCAGCACCTGTTATGCCAGCTCAGGTTGGCATTTTTGCTGCATTTGGAGGTGTACCTCCGCCTGTACAGAGACCTTTTTTCCGTCATTCCTGATTTCTCTCAGCAGCAGCCGCCTTCGGGATCGATTGACGCAGCACAGATGTTCGCCTTCTTTCAGAGGATGGTGGAGGCCCAGCGACAACAGTCCGCTCATTTTCAGTAGGACATAGAGAATGCCCATCAGCTTGCCCTAACGACGGTGGAGAAAGTCATTACGCAGCCCTAGGCAGCCCAGATGTAGCCGTATCAGCCGAGGACACCAGGGATTCAGGACTTCCAAAAGATGCGTCCGTGGGACTTCCGCGACAGAGAGGCGATTTTGTATGTGGATGACTGGATAGAGCATATCGAAGAGATCTTCCGGCTGGCAAAGATTTCAGCACGACTGCAGATTGAGGTGGCAGGTAGTCAGATGCAGGACCTGGCCCGCACCTGGTACCAGACGGACCTGTGGGTCGGTACAGAGGGACAGACTTGGGCAGCCTTCAAGAAGTTGTTCAAGGAGAAGTTTTTCTCTGACACAGCTCTTGGCACCCTGGACATGCAGTTTGAGAGCTTAGTTCAGGGCAGTCAGACTGTCGAAGAGTACGCTGGGGAGTTCTGCCGTCTGGGCATATTTGTTGATTGACTCGGTGAGACAGCGAAGGCCCAGAGATTCTGGAAGGGATTAGTCAAGGAGGTCAAGTCCTTGACCAAGAGTGACCGGAGTGCCACTTTTGAGGAGATTTTGGTGGGTGCCTTAGCAGCAGAGGATGATCTTGAGTTGAAGCTCAAGTGGGGATGAGACACTCATGGAGCCAGTGGCAGCGGAGGACCGGCCAAGAGGCCCTACTTTCAGCAGCAGTTCCAGCAGAGGCCATTTCAGCAGCAACCTCAGGGGCAGGCCCGTACACCTTTTCAGCAGGTGCAGCAGCAGCAGCTGAGACATCAGCAGCAGGCTCCGAGACAGCAGCCCACCAGTTGTGCCTATTACAAGAAGCCAGGGCATGGGTGGAATGACTGCAGGAAAAGGCTAGGCAAGTGCCTACTTTGTGGTTCAGCGGACCCCCAGCTGAAGGAGTGTTCCCTATTCATGGGACGAGCAGTACAGGGAGTAGGAGCCAAGGCTCCAGCAGGGCAGCAGAAGGGACCTTTGCAGACTCAGCAGCAGAGGTTCGTACAGCATCAGCAGCAGGCCATGGGAGGTCAGCAGGGGCGAGCTTTCGCCATGGCAGCTGAGGAAGCAGAGGCTATCGAAAAGCTGATCGCAGGTTCTATTCTTCTAAACTCTATTCCAGCTTTTGCTTTGTTCGATTCAGGGGCTTCCCACAGCTTCGTGTCTGTATCTTTTGCTATTAGACACCACCTTGTATCTGAATCATTGCTTAGGACTTGCAAGATCATGACCAGGGGTCGTATTATCCTCGTTAGTAATATTTGCAAGGGTCGGAGAGTTGATTTGGGAGGCCAGAGTTGGATATAAGTCTGCTCGTGATGCCATTGCCGAACTACGATATCGTACTCGGTATGGATAGGTTGAGCAGGTACCATGCCAGCATAGATTGCCGCGGGGGTAGAGTTCTTTTCTGAGCACCCGAAGAGCCAGAGTTCGAGTTCACCCTACGGCAGACGGAGCAGAGCAGCGAAGTTTTCTGTGGAGTATCAGTTGAGTAGCAGGCAGTGCCATACCCTTTGATAGCAGAGTTTATGGACGTCTTTTCGGAAGATTTGCCATGACTACCACCAGACAGAGACGTGGAGTTCTCTATAGACTTAGTGCCCGGCGCAGAGCCGATATCTCAGTACGTCTATAGGGTGAACAACAGCGAGCTGGTAGAGTTGAAGAAGCAGGTGGATGAGCTGCAGGACAAGGGCTTCATCCGATCGAGTTCTTCACCATGGGGTGCACCGGTACTCTTTATACCGAAGAAGGATGGGTCGGACAGGATGTGTATCGACTACAGGACACTCAACAGTCTCATGATCAAGAACAAGTACCCGTTGCCGAGGATCGACGATCTTTTCGATCAGCTGAGTGGGGCGAGAGTATTTTCTAAGATTGATCTGAGGTCAATTTACCATCAGGTGAAGGTGAAGAAGGAGGATATCCCGAAGACCGCATTCAAGACGCGGTATAGCCAATTTGAATTCATGGTGATGCCGTTTGGGTTGACTAATACCCCGACGGTATTCATGAACCTGATGAACAAGGTGTTCCACCAGTACTTGAATTCGTGGTGGTGTTTATTGATGATATCCTAGTGTACTCGAAGACCGAGGAGGAGCATGAGGAGCACTTGAGAGTGGTTCTGGAGACTCTCAGGAGGAAGGAGCTTTATGGCAAGCTATCGAAGTGTGAGTTCTTTCTGGACAGAGTTGACTTCTTGGTTTATGTGGTAACTGGAGATGGGATCTCAGTTGACCCGAAAAAGATCACGACAGTTGAGGCTTGGACAGTACCGAGTTTAGTAGCGGAGATCAGGAGCTTCTTGGGATTGGTAGGCTACTATAGGAGGTTCATGCAGGATTTCTTCCGGGTTGCAGAGCCATTGACTAGGCTGATCCGGAAGGACGCAGAGTTTATCTGGTCAGAGGAGTGTCAGGTCACTTTTGATGAGTTGAAGAAGCGGCTGGCGACAGCTCCGATTCTGACATTACCATCAGGATCAGGAGGGTTCACTATCTACATTGACGCCTCAGGGAAGGGTTTTGGTTGTGTCTTGTAGTAGCATGGGAAGGTGATTGCCTATGCTTCCAAGCAGTTACGTCCCCATGAGAAGAACTACCCTACCCACGACTTGGAGTTGGCAACAGTTATATTTACTTTGAAGTTGTGGAAATACTATTTATACGGAGAGCGGGTGGAGATCTTTACAGATCATAAGAGCTTGAAGTATGTGTTTACACGGAAGGAGATCAACATGAGGCAGCGCAGATGGTTGGAGTTAATGAAGGACTTTGACATTTCCTTGCAGTATCACCCATGGAAGGCCAATGTGGTTGCCGATGCCTTGAGTAGGTATCCGATAGCCATGTGTTTGACGATGGATCATCACTTGCTAGCAGATGTGGAGAGCCTGTGGATCAAGGTGGTTGTGCCAGGAGTTCAGATGCATATGTGGGGCCTGCAGATTCAGTCGGACTTGATGGAGAGGATCAAGTCGACTCAGTTTAAGGATGTTGCTCTGCGGTGTATCCGAGAGCAGGTTCGAGCAGGATTGGTGGATGATGAGTTTATTCTTGCAGAGGATGGCACATTGAGGCACGGTTCCAGACTGTGTGTACCCAGCGGAGAGCTTCGAGATCAAGTCATGCAGGAGGTGCACCGATCTCAGTACTCTATACATCCCGGTGCCAACAAGATGTATAGGGATCTGAGGGAGCATGTTTGGTGGTATGGGATGAAGCGGGAGGTAGCTTGCTTCGTAGCCAGATGCTTGGTCTGTCAGCAGGTCAAGGCAGAAAGGCAGAGGCCAGGAGGTTTATTGCAGCCATTGCCCATTCCAGAGTGGAAGTGGGAGCACATCACGATGGACTTTGTTTCTGGATTGTCGCGTACACCAGAAGGAAAAGACGCGATTTGGTTCATCGTAGACAGGTTGACCAAATTAGCTCACTTTTTGCCATTTAAAGTGGGTACGTCTACTAAGAGGCTAGCATAGATGTATATGCGGCAGATTGTCAGGATACACAGAGTTCTGGTGAGCATTGTCTCGGATCGGGATAGCTGCTTTACTTCTCATTTCTGGCGGAGTCTGTAGACTAGTTTGGGCACTCAGCTCAAGTTTAGTACTGTATACCACCCTCAGATGGACGGACAGTCAGAGAGGACTATTCAGACAATCGAGGACATGCTACGGACTTGTGTCTTGGATTTTAGAGGATCCTGGGAGGATCACATGCACTTAGTGGAGTTTGCATGCAACAACAGTTTTTAGGCCAGCATTGAGATGTCACCATTCGAGGTACTGTACGGGCGCAGATGTCGTACACCCTTGTCTTGGGATGACGTTGGAGAGAAAATTTTATTGGGACCTGAGATGGTTGTGGATGCAGCCGAAAAGGTGAAGCTCATGAGAGATCGGCTTCGCGTGGCACAGGACAGACATCGATACTGGGACGATAGCCACCGCAGACCTTTGGAGTTTGAGGTACAGCTTAGGGATAGGATTAGAATTAGGGGTTGTTTTGTTTGTTTTTTTGTTTGATCATGTTTGAATATATTAGTAATTGAGACCTTATTTGTGATTAGGTTGGAGATCTAGTTTTCTTGAGGATATCTCTGACATGTGGTACGATACGTTTTGGTAGAGGTGGGAAGCTTAGCCCGCGCTTCATCGGACCTTTCGTGATCAGCAAAAGAGTCGGTGACGTAGCTTACAGGCTAGACTTGCCACCTGCATTGAGTCCATAACGTATTCCACGTGTCACAATTGAGACGGTATGTGGCAGATCCTAGCCATGTACTCGATCACTCAGATATTGATGTGGGACCTACTCTCAGCTATCCACAGCAGCCTGTGGAGATTTTGGATCGACGAGAGAAGGTTCTGAGGAACCAGGTGATACCCTTAGTTCGCGTCGTATGGAGGCATCATTCTCTAGGAGAGTCTACCTGGGAGCGGGAGGATGAGATGCGCGAGCGATACCCATAACTTTTTGGACCTTGAGGTATGATTGTCTATCCTTCTCACCAGTTCAGTTTTTTCTTTCAATTTCGAGGACGAAATTCTTTTAAAGAGGGTAGATTTGTCACTACCACATTTTAGTTTGAGGATATTTTGGTCATTTTGATTTTGTGAATTAGTTATTATTTATTGTATTGGTGTTGTGATTTTTTGACTTTTGCTAGTTGAGACTATAGAGACTAGCCTAGAGTTTGACTTTGACCTTGGTGACTCAGTTAGCATGGTAGAATGGTGTTGGACCCTTATTTAACTTAAGTTGACTCAAGTTGAGTTGAGTATGGCTAGGTTTCATAAGGAGATTGGGTGCTATGTTTTATTGGGCTTTTAGCTTGGTAGTTGAGACAACTAGCTAGTGTACAAGGCCCATGGCCATTTCCTTTTAGAAACCCTAACCCTAACCTATTATGGCCGGCCATGAACAGCCCATAGGGAGACCCCAACTCCTATATAATGTCTCTTAGTGTTCACTTGCCTCTTTTAGAAATTCTCCTTTAGAAACCCTAATAGTCCTTTCCAAAATCATCAAATCTCACCATTCCTCCACCAAATTGATCCCACTCACTTACATTGGAGGTCATTTCTGGAGTAGAGGCTGAAGGGAGCTTGCTTGCTAGGTTTGGAGCTCACTTGGCCATTGGAGGAGGACTTCTCATTTTGGGGCTTTTCGATTGAATCTCTCCCAATAGGTAAATGCCCTAAATCCTATTTAATTTCTGTTTTCTTTTCATATATGCATCCATCTAGGTGTCCCCTAGCTGTAGGTATAGTTTGGTAGAAAATGGAATTGGTTTGGTGTCCGTGTCGAAAACGTATCAGTCACTATGTCTTTGTGTTTGACGAAATACCTCAATGAAGTTTTTATTGCTATTTTCAAAAACTAATTTTACAAAATTGTAGATCTATATATATGTATTATTTTTCGTGAGGACTGAGCATACTTTCGTGTCGTGTCCGTATCCAAAATTGACATGGACACGCAGCACGAGCAGTGTATTCGGTGCCCTGCTGCTCGTGTGTCCTAACGGACACGACACGGCACCCCGACACCTGAAATTTGGAGTGTAGGTGCGGGCAAACACTGACAGCACGCACACGAAGTTTGAGGAAATCACGTCCAGTGGATCGAGAGAAATCTCGATCGCACTGATTTCTCACTATACTGGCACTGTCGACTTTCTTCGACTAAAACGTGAGTCGGGTCTCGCACAGACACGACGATGACTCGTGTCAGGGTGCTAGACTCCTAGCCCTAGAACCGCTCTACACGTGTACACGAGCACGAGGACACTGGGACACTGTGTCGTGTCCAAATTGTGTCGACATGGCTGCACGAGCCTGTCTGAACACAGGGTCTGATACACCCTATTTTGTATGTTTTAGACACGTCATGTCCACTTATTTGGACACGTTTAGACCCCTTGGACACGAATGCATGTCTTTAAATCACTATCACATATTATTTGATGTTAATTTAGGTTTTCACTTATGTTTTGTGTTGTTTGTATTCAAGTTGCAAATCCTGATAATGAGCAGTGTTCGAATAAAAATATTAATATTTTAAAATGATATTAAAATGTTAATTATTATGTTTCAGTATGTATACATATTTGGGATGTATGTTTACATGCTGGGTTCGACTGAGATATGGTTTTGATTCAATTTTAGGGTAATCGAACACTGGATACCCACATTACGATGTAAGGCTGACACTTTACACAAATTCTTGAGTTTGAGTTCAATGCATTGTACATTGACATGTTGTTTGTGTTACTGAGTTTAGGTTATAGGTTTTCTGAGTTGATGGGTTTCAACTTGGTAATCTGCAAACTGTTGTGAACCTGAGAATGTTGAATCAAATGCCATGTTAACATTACACCCTCACTATATACTGTTACACTTTCATTGACACAAAACTGAACCTATAACTTAAAGGCCCTTGCTTTACACAACTGAACTCTCTTGTTGGCACACACACACCCTATCACCACTGCCACAACCTTGTACACACACACACCCACAACTGCCATATGACACACAATTTACCATGCTCTCACACACACTTTTCTCTCTAGGTATATAATGTAATACGTGAATGAATGAATGTAATATGTAGAGATAGATGGCTATAATGTAATGCAATATATAATGTAAATTATGCATATGTGATATGAATACATGTATATAATGTAATGTATGAATAATGTAATGTATGTAAGGTATAGATGTAATGTATGTATGTATACATGTATGTATACATGTATTTAGGTATAGTATATAGACTTGTGTGGTTCATTTTGGCTTGGTAATGTGTTTGATTGCTAGTATAGGCTTGGTTAGGCCTAGAATAACTTGTTAGACTAGGTTTAGACCTAGAATGGCTTAGTTGACCTAGTTTGATTAGTATAGTTGACTAGAGTTGACCATGAGTTGATTTTAGTCTAAAATGACCTAGAAATCATATAGAATGTATTGTAAAGTTCAATATTACCATTCTGGACATGTTGTGATCTGTGTTGCTCTAAATAGGACTCATCTACTCTGTCTGGATATCTATACTTACCAAGTACTCAGGATATCAGGCGAGTACATTTTCTGACCGTTTCATACTTGCTAGAACTTATATTCTTGCTCTAGATTATGTTACTTGATACTGTCACGTTGGTAACACGGATTGGTACTATATGGATCTTTTTATGAGATGTTATCCCCCTCGGGAGCATCAGATACTTCATGTCATGTACGTTTCACTTACATCATGTATCTCTATACTTTCACTATTCATGTATACTCTTGTGACTCATATACTCTCATGTTCACAGAGCCCTCATGAATCAATTTTATGTGCTCTCATTTATAAGACAGTGAAATCATGAATCTTAACATAACTTGTCTCGATCCTTGTGTATTGATTGGGAATGGGGGAGTAGAAATAGTCATGTGAATAATTTCAAAGTAGTGTAACCATGAATCAACTCTGTAGTATAGCCATGAATCACATCCAGCTGTTCACATGTCTATCTTGTACTCTAAATCACTAGTCACTGATAGTTCTTTACTTATAGTAGATATTTCCATTACAGTCATCTCTTTTACTTCATGTACATTTTTTCAGTTATTCATGTATCTTACTCTATTGCATGCTTTATATTTTCTGACTTGTTATGAACTGCGTGAGATGTATTGTGCTCGTTCTTGTCCTGACTGGACTTGTTGATATATTACAGAGGATGAGGACGAGGCCTTTTGTACCACTTACTATGGAGCAGCCTTAGACGACACCTACATTTTGGACCTCCAGCAGGATCCACTAGTAGTAGAGGATGATACCCTTATAGTTTAGGCTTGCTAGCTTAGACTTTATCTTATTTCTGTTGTCTTATCTCATTTGGATACTTTATTGTTATTTGGGATCTTGTGTTATTTGGGATGTTTGTGGAAATGTTATCTTAAACACTTAGACATCTCTCCTGTTTGTATTTCTTTTTGTGGATTCATATCATATCAATCTTATCGTATCTTCTACCTTAGGCTGTGATTGAGATTGTACCTATCTTATTGTTCCTCCGTTCGGAGAGTATATCTTGTGCAGTTATATTTCATATTGTGTTAGATGTTGTGACCTATGACAGCGTTCTACCGTCGACACTGCGGCATAGGCTGGACGTACCCACTTCTCGTGCCCCTACACTGGATGTGGGTCGTGACATAAGCACATATCATTATATACATAGTCCTATGGCTATGTATAGAATAAATACTCTTATATCCAATAAATAGCTATTAAGGGATTGTGAGTAGAAACATAAAAAAAAGGTAGATAATGTAGTAACGTTCTTCAATATCAACTATTATGTTTGTGTAGATCTAATGCCTTATACTCCATGCTTACAATAACATGTTTTAAACTATGAGATATCATCATTATATGAATTCTACCAATCTGAACCAATTAGCCAGATGTGGTTCAATTTAGACCACATCCTTGAACTATAATCCTTTTCTTTGAAAGAATTAGTCTAATACACATTAGAAATATTTAACAGCATCCAAGAGACCTATTCCTTTAGAAGAATGACATTTTGAACATATGTTACACTTATTTCTCATGCTAGTTTTTCTATATAAGATTCAATTTATTATTTGGAGATTGGGTATTCCCCTTCATCTCTTGCTAGACCATAGAAGTTGGGATGTTATATAATTTTGAGTCAAAATTTCATTCGTTCTTCATAGTTTCAAAGATCTGATTGCTCAAATCTACTAGGTTCAACACTTATTTGAACTAAAAAAATGACAGGCTTACACTAATCAAGAGCTAAAATTTTAAAATGGGCTGATATTGGTAAATGGAATTTTGAGCATTAATTTATGTTTAAGTGGACACATGCATAGATAATAGTTGAAAGAAGGAGAGATTCAAACAATAGCATATTGTAATATTATGAGAATAAGTACAAGTACTTACTTGAAACCAGCAGATACGAAAAAGATGACTATAAAAGTTGTCGCTTGTGTCCTCCTCTGTGAGTAATCTACTTCTTATACTGTGTTGCTTTCCTGTGCAAAATAAATAATTTAGATAAGTCAGTATGCATCTGGTAATAAATTACATAAAAGGAGTTCAAAATTAAAATAGAGCACAATAAAATAGACATAATTTCCGGATTCAGCCGCAATCAGGATCTATGATCCATAAACATGTGTTCAGTCATACAGGAGACATCAGGTGATGGGTTGGCTGATATATATACATGTTGGAAAGTATCATAACCTATATTGTCATTAATTTTGTCACAATAGATCTCTCCACTAGATCCGACATATGAGTAACTTTATAAGATCATGGTTAGTAACATCATCAATATCTTTAAAGTTATAAAATACACAATGTTAGTCCCAGGACATAATTTTCGATAGAAAACTGAGAAATGAAACGATTGTAAAAACAATATTTCGAAGCAACACTTCAAAGAAGGTGCACAACAGAGATCCTTGGAGGATTCTGGGTAACGAAAAACTAAAAAGATTTCGTTACAGCAGCAAACGAATGTAATACTTCTAAAAAGAAGGCACAAATCGCATTGCTAGCAGCAGCAGCGACGAAAGCCCATAAGTGGTTTCTGATTAGATCAGAGAAGAAGAGAAGGAAAGAAGAAAGAGAAAGGCAGCTTTGCTGGGGTGATCAGATCACCGTTGCTCAAAGCAAGATTCGCCTATATACGATCCGCTTTCCAAGAACCAGCAAGTTCTTAGAAAACTTCTGGAATGCTCGTCAATCAATTTTTGAGACTTGAACGGGCTTCCTGAACTTTACGGACTCCCTTACCTCTCGTCCTTGGTGCATCTTAGAAAGGAGACCAGGGGGCTCTATTTATAGAGTGGAGTAAAATTTTACCATTTCTCCTATCCGATGTGGGACTAAAATACCAATACTCTAAAATAGAGTTTGATATTTTACATCATCCCACAATCAACATAGTCGAGTGCCAGTCCACATCTACCCTCCGAACACCCGCCCGTGCATGCACGAGGCATCCTGGAGTCCGAGTCCGATCAACAAAAATCAACTTGCATCTTTGTTAGAATTAATCATTTTTCTTTCTAGAAAAATACTCCCACGTGGCACACACTTGTGCCCTACCACACCTCATGTGCACATCTCAACACAAGCAATGCATTGTATTGAGATACTCATCATTTGGTGTAGCCGATGTAGGACTATCTTTCCTAGTCGAAAGGCAAAAATACCAACAATCTTCCACATATCTCAATATATGGGTTGAGCGTTCCCCACAGTGACTGCTCATCATGCATTAGGAGAGATGTTGCTATGACTTGAATCTTCCCGTATAGGTTAAATAATAGTATGATACAAGAATGGACTAAGCCTTGAATTCTGCACCATAACTGCAATTCTTCCCACTCACATAATGACATCAACTGTGCTTCTGGATGCACATGAAAGGCATTGTGCCCGTCTGGTTTTGGTGTATGTATATTGGATGTCTACAAAATTTCTATCAAGAGACGGCCTACATCTCTATCCATATACTCTAGGTGAGTTCTTTTAAAGAGTCTTGGCATGAAGCCTTTCGCTTCCTTATGGTGCTACGTCGCTATGACATGGCCTGAAGTCGAGGCAATGTCTTATGTGGTGTCATACCACTGTAGCATGAGGCCCAGCCTCTTTGTAGTACCAAACTACCCAGCATGAAACCTTTCGCTTTTTTGCGGTGTTACGTCACCGTGACATGGCTTGTAAAGTCGAGGTACTGCCTCATGTGGTGTCACACTACTGTTACATAAGACCCAGCCTCTTTGTAGTGCTGTCTATCACTCTTCATTCTACAGCATTAGGTCCTCTTGCCTATGTGCGGTGCTACGCCGCTGTGACTTGGCCCGAAGCCGAGGCTTTACCCTTACTAGATACCTCATGTGGTGTCACCCGACTGTAGCATGGAGTACTACGGTCCTTTGTAGTGCTGTGCTATCCGTGCATCCTGTAAAGCACGCCGGACATTCCAAATGTCCGAGAACTCATTAAGGCTTCTAAGCCATTCTCTCACAGGACTTTGTTCTATGCAAAGAACAAATAGTACACAACAGTGGTTCTGCTGCAACCCCGTATTTCCCAAGGATTACCCACTGTCAACAGTAGTTCTGGGTCAGTGACCCCGTAATTCTAAAAGTTTATCCACTATTTCTGATATTCTTCCAGTCAATTATCCTTCTTTGAACTAAAAGCTAAATGCCTAGTAGATGTCTCTTTGAACTAATAGCATAAAACTTTATAGTACAATTACAAAGACACAATATCAGAGTGTCTTCAAGCCCATTTTACATGATGTGTCTTCAACCAGCTGGCGCTTGAGACCTTTGATGAACGGATCCGCCAGATTCTCCTGGCTCCAAACATCCACCACGGTAATAACTCCTCTTTTAATAAGATCATTCACCGACCTGTGCCTTAATTGTACAGTCCTCTTCTTACCATTGAAGAGGTTATTTGATGCCACCGCTGCAGTCGCCTGGTTGTCGCAGTAAATCGGTACTGCCAAAATCTGTGTGCCAACCATAGAAAGATAATACATGAGCTCTCGAAGCCATTCTGCTTCATCTGCTGTAGCTGCAAGTGCATAAAACTCAGATTCCATAGATGAGTGTGAGAGCATAGACTGCTTCTTCGACTTCCACGATATAGCAGCTCCACCTACTGAGAATACATATCCTCCTGTGGACCTTTCACTCTCTACTTCTGAGCACCAGCTTGCATCACTGAAGCCTTCTATTACTGTTGGATCTCTGCAGTAGTGCAGTGCATACTTCTGAGTTCTTTTGAGGTATCTCATAACTCTCTTCACAGCTTTCCAGTGCTCCATACCTGGATTGCTCATGAACCGACTCAGCATCCCCACAGCAAAAGCTATATCAGGTCTTGTGGCAGTAGTCGCATACATCAAGCTCCTGATGATGCTTGAATACTCCAACTATCTGACACTTTTTCTTAGATTTGGCTTCAGCTTCTTGTCACACCTATACGATGTATCTATCCCTGGAAGATCCTGATACCCATAGTGTGTGAGCATCTTCTCAATGTAATGAGACTGTGACAATGCCACTCCAGTTTTCGTCTGTATGATCTTTATCCCTAGGATAACATCAGCTTCCCCTAAGTCCTTGAACTTAGACGAGAGGAACTTCTTTGTCTCAGTGATACTTGCTAGATCTGTACCCAAGATCAGCATATCGTCCACGTACAGACAAACGATAACTCCTCTTCCGTCAGCAAACTTTGTGTATACACATTTGTCCGTCTCGCTGACCCTGTAGTTGTTTAATCTTATAACTTTATCAAACTTCTCATGCCATATCTTGGAAGCTTGTTTCAGACCATACAGAGATTTTACTAACTTGCAAACTTTGTCTTCGAGGCCTTTGACGATGAATCCTTCTGGTTGTTGCATGTAAATCTCTTCAAGTCAAGTCACCATCTAGGAAAGCAGTTTTAACATCCATCTGATGCATAACTAGCTTGTGAATTGCACTTAGAGCAATCAACATCCTAATGGTCGTCATTTGTGTTACTGGAGCATAAGTGTCAAAGTAATCAATCTTCTACTTCTGAGAAAATCCCTTGGCTACCAACCTAGTCTTGAACTTATTAACAGTTCCATCAATTTTCATATTTTTTTGAAGATCCATTTACTTCCGATTGGTTTTGCTCCTTCAGGCAGATTGACCAACACCCACATGTTGTTGCAGGTTATCGAGTCATACTCATCATTAATAGCCTCCTTCCAGAGGACAGCGTCTCTGGTTTTCATAGCCTCATCATAGGTAAGCAGATCTGCTTCCACATGATAGGTGACAAAGTCGTCTCCGTAGTTCTACTGTCTTCTCACTCGCTTAGACACCAGTTCTGTGAGTTCTGGTTCAACAGTTGTTCTTTCAACAACAAATTGTTCTAAGACTACATCTTTGTAAGGAGCTTCAGCCTCCTGTGCACTTATATTATTCTTCGGAATATCTGCAAGAACAATATTCTTATGCCTTGTAAATTTATCTTTAAAGAATTCTGTATCGCGAGACTTAATGATATGATTAGAATCAATATCAAGGAACCTCTGAACATCACTCTTGTTGGCATAACCCAGGAAGAATTTCTTCGTAGTCCTTGTACCTAGCTTCTGAATCTTCAAATCTGGAAGCTTTACATACGCCAGACACCCCCACACTCGAATAATATTCAAGTTGGGTCTCACTACCAAAATACAGTAAATTGGCGACAGATTTTTAGCGACGGATATATTCTGTCGCTAATAGCGACGGATACCCGACTAAATGGCGACGGTTTGTCGTCGAATTGTAGCCAATAATTTTTTTCAATTTTAAGGATAAAACACGGTCGCAAATTCATCGTTATATCGTCGAAAATATAGCGATGGACAAACAAGTCGTCGCTACGTCGTCACCCAGTTTTCAATAATTGGCGGGAAAGTATTGAAAAAATTGGTACAAAATTTGGCGACCACATAGCGACGGATATATCCGTCGCTAATCCGTCGCTAAATACTGTGCCCTAACTTAAAACGAAATGAGGGGAAATTTTTTATTTCCCCCAAAAGTTTCTTTCACCTCTCTCTCTCTTTCTCTTGCGCATGTGCACATAGCTCTCTCTCTCTCACTCAGGTATCTCTCTCTTCCTCTCTCTCTCTCTCTCTCTCTCTCTCTCTTGGTGGTCGAGGGGGTTTATCGTGGTCGCGGGGGGGCATTTAGGGTGGGGGTCGACGGAAGGGGAGAGGGCGGGGAAGGGGGTGGGGTAGGGGAGCGGAGGGGGGCCAGGGGATCTTGGTGGTCGGGAGGAGGAGGGGGTTGGGGTCCGGGGGGTTTATCATGGCCGCGGGGGGGGGTTAGGGTGGTGGTCGGCTGGTGGGGAGGTCGTGGAGGGGGGATAGGGGAGCGGAGGGGGGCCGAGGGGTCTTGGTGGTCTAGGGGAGGGGGTGGGGGCCCGGGGGGTTTATTGTGGCCGCGGGGGAGGGGGGTTTAGGGTGGGGGTTGACGGGTACGGAGGTCGCAGGGGGGGTAGAGGAGCGGAGGGGGGCTGGGGGGTCTTGATGGTCGGGGGGAGGGGGTGGGGGCCATGGGTTGGGGGGATCTTGGGGGTCGGGGGAGTGGGGAGGGGGGTTGGGAGGTCTTGGTGGTCGGGGGGTGGAGGAGGAGGGAGGGATGAAATCCCATCTTATATGAGTATGCAAAGATCTAATTTTTATTATTCTGATTATTTAGGGTTTGATAGGTCTTTGTGATGTGATTTGTGCTTGCTAGTTTGATTAGTACTTATTATTATTTGTTGTCGATCTAACAACTTGATGTGTTTACTTCGGTATCGGTATCAAACTAGTTCACGATATCGGTATCGGTATCGGACTATTTCTATGAGTATCGGTATCAGATCGGTATCAGACTATTTCTATAAGTATCGGTATCGAACTATTTCTATGAGTATCGATATCTAAACCCTAACCCTAAAACCTAACCCTAACCCTATAACCCTCACCCTAACCCTAAAACCATAACCCTAAACCTAACCCTAACCCTAACCCTAAAACCCTAGAATCGGTATCGGTATCGGGCTATTAATCCTATGAGTTTAAGAATCAGTATCGGTATCGGACAATTTCTATGAGTATCAGTATTGGACTACTTCTATGAGTATCAGTATCGGTATCAGACTATTTATATGAGTATCAGTATCGATATCGAACTAGTTCAGAGTAGCGGTATCGGTATCGCTATCGGACAATTTCTATGAGTATCGGTATCGGATCGATATCGAACTATTTCTATGAGTATCGGTATCGGACTATTTCTATGAGTATCAGTATCTAAATCCTAACCCTAACCCTAAAACCCTAACGTTAACCCTAAAACCCTAAACCTAACCCTAATCCTAACCCTAAAACCCTAACCCTAACCCTAACCCTAAAACCCTATAATCGGTATCGGTATCGGGCTATTAATCCTATGAGTTTAAGAATCGATATCGGTATCGGTATCGGACTATTTCTATGAGTATCGGTATCGGACTATTTCTATGAGTATTAGTATCGGTATCAGAGCTGCTACTTATGCTTTTGATGATAATGCTGCAACGGATTTTGTCATCGAAGACGACGGATGCTCTGTTGATTATGGAGACCTGCAGAACATTGCATGAGATATGGTGTACGATACGGCAGGGCCTAATTTTGATCCGAAGGATCCTAATCCCGAGGCGAAGGAGTTCTATGTTATGTTTCAGGTTGCATATACTCTTCTATATCCTGGTTGTGAGACTTATTCCATACTGTCAGTGACGATGCGATTGTTAAACATAAAGTCTGATTTTAACTTGCCACAAGCTTGCTATGATTGGATCACACAACTAATCAAGGAGGTGTTACCGAAGGAATCAAAAGAGCTCCCAAAAAACTTCTACAAGTCAAAGATGATGGTCCGACAACTGGGACTGGGGTACGAGAAGATAAATTATTGTCGCAACGGATGCATATTGTACTACAAGGAGAACGAGGACATAAAAAGTTGCAGCTTCTGTAATGTAGATCGTTACAAGCCAGTGCAAGAAAAATGAAAGTCAACTAGAAAATGACGTCCTTACAAGTATATACATTACTTGTCGATCACGAAGCGCTTACAGAGGATGTATATGTCTCTGAATACAGCAGAACACATGACGTGGCACAACGAAGAACGCACAAAGGACGATAGAGAATTATCACATCCTTCGGATAGAGGCATGAAAAAAATTTGACTTGTGTCATCCAGATTTTGCTGCAGAGCCTAGAAATGTACGTCTGGCGCTATGTTCTGATGGCTTTGCCCCTTTCGGGCAATCGGAATCTCAATACTCCTGCTGGCCGGTTATTCTTACCCTTTACAATCTGCCATCATGGATGTGTATGAAGACTCCTTATATGTTCTTGATAGCTATCATACCCGGTCCCAAAAATCTGACGAAGAATATCGATATATATTTACAGCCGTTGGTGGATGAGCTGTATGAAGACTCCTTATATGTTCTTGATAGCTATCGTACCCGGTCCTAAAAATGTGATGAAAAATATCGATATATATTTACAGCCGTTGGTGGATGAGCTGAAACAGCTGTAGGAGATCGACGTCGCGACCTATGGTAGTTCCAGGGAACATAACTTTCAAATGAGAGCTTCACTGATGTGGACAATCAATAATTTTTTAGCATACGGTATGCTGTCGGGATGGAGTACTCACGGTACCATGTCTTGTCCGATATGCATGGAAAATAGTAAGGCGTTCCTCCTTAAGCAAGGTAGAAAAACTTTTTTCTTTTACTGTCACCGTCAATTTCTGTCCGCGAGTCATCCTTGGAGAAAGAACAAGGACGCGTTCAGAGCTAGTAAACAAAAATTTTCTCATCCGCCTGCCAGATTGTCGGGATACGATATTTGGGAATATGTAAAGGATTTGTCCACCGTAATGGAAGATCCATCGAACAATCGTGTCGAGGGGATCGGACAAAGCCATAACTGGACCAAATGGAGTATCTTCTGGGACTTGCCTTATTGGAAAGATAATCTTATAAGGCATAATCTTGATGTCATGCATATCGAAAAGAATGTGTTCGATAATATTTTCAATACCGTCATGGATATTAAAGGAAAGATGAAGGACAATCCAAAAGCAAGACAAGACACAGCCGAAATATGCAAGCGTCCTTATCTAGTACAAAGGGGAGCTCGTGGACAATTAACTAAGCCAATAGCGCAATGCACATTGAGCAAGGAAGATAGATTAATAATCTGCAAGTGGATATCTACTTTAAGATTTTTCGATGGCTATGTGTCGAATTTGTCTAGATGCGTTGATCTCAATGAACGCAAGCTAAGGGGAATAAAGAATCACAACTGCCACGTGTTTATAAAAAGATTACTGCCCATTGCTTTGAGAGAGTTGTTGCCTTCTGCTGTATGGGTTCCGTTGGCCGAGATATTTACATTCTTTAGGGATATTTGTTCAACTAAGTTGACGGTGCAACATATGGTTGAACTTGAGGAAAAGATTGTCTTAACAATTTGCAAGTTAGAGAAAATATTTCCACCGGACTTCTTCGACAGCATGGAGCATCTACCGATTCATCTAGCATACGAAGCCCGTGTCGGTACATCTGTTCATTATCGATGTATGTACCCATTTGAAAGGTAAATAAAAATCGATATAATTTAAGTAGAATTTAAGTGGATTTTACAATTCATTGTTAATTCTCAAGATAATTTGTCTCTCTAGGTACCTACACCATCTCAAGAAGAAAGTTGGCAACGAGGCTCATATAGAGGCTTCGATATACGAAGCATATCTTATCGAGGAGGAATCAAACTTCTGCTCCATTTATTTCAATACTCATGTCCAGACAAATCGAAATAGGCCTCAAAGGAATGACAAAGACATTGAGGATGGAGGTATATTCAATGTAAGGGGCAAGCCTATTGGTGCTAGTAAGAAACGGTGGTTGACTGACGATAAGTATGATGCCGCTCACCGATATGTCTTGTTAAATTGTGACATACAAGAAGTGAGAGATTTGTAGAAGTAAGTGACTACACTTACACTTATCATAATCTCTAATTTGGTGAAGTAAGTGACTACACTTATTTTTATTCTCTCTAACAGTGTATTTGGATATGAAGTCAAAATGAGGACACCCGATATTACCGATGAGGGACTTCAAAGAGAAGTTGATTGTACCTTTCCATCCTGGTTTCACAAATACGTAAGTAACTGAGATAATATGTTATGCGGCTACTATTAAAATATATGCAGCTAAAATATTTAAATTATCAATATTTGTTTACAGGTTTTATTGCCTGAAACAACACTCACAAATGAGAGCATTCGTTATTTGGCATTGGGACCGAAGAAGCATGCAAAGACTTGGCCAGGCTATGTCGTTAATGGCTTCAAGTTTAAGGCAACTCATAATGCTATAAATGTCGAATTTCTCAATGACGACTTCAGTACCAAGAATTCTGGTGTTTGCATAAGAGGCACCATCTATGACGACGAGCTGGACTTTGACTATTATGGAGTACTTCGGGATATTGTAGATTTACAATATACTGCCCTATATGATATACGTATTATGATGTTCAAATGTGAGTAGTTCGATACGACACCAAATATCGGTTGGAGAATCGATAAACAATTTGGATTCGTCGATATAAATCATCGCAGGAGGTATAAAGTGTCCAACACATTTGCGATATCAAGTCAGGCTGTTCAAGTATACTATACAAGCTACCCAAGGCATCGTAGAGATTAATTTGACTGGTGGACAGTATGCAAGATTAAATCTATAAATAAATTCAACGTTGGAGACCCAGCATACCAAGAGGACCAGATCGAAAAGCCCCAATACTTGGGACAACAGTCGGATACCATGGAGACCCAGCATACCAAGAGGACCAGATCGAAAATCCCTAATCCTTTTCGTCGCGGCGGTACTCGTCGCCCTGCTAGTGGTATATGTATTTTAGTTTAGTCTTATATTCATTTATACTTCTATATTGTTAATTATGTTTATGTGTTCTATTTACAGGTCCTGGTGGCTAGCACTCGTCGTGGTGGTGGTGCTGGTGATGGTGCTGGTGCTGGTGCTGGTGGTCCTGGTCGTGGGTGTGGTCGTGGTGGTGGTGCTGGTGGTAGTGGTCATGGTCGCCTTCAGCATTCCCGGGATGTGACCCCATCTAGCGATCCCGATCCGGAGAGTACCCCGGGCACAGACTCATCCCGCCATCGATCTACCCCGGGGCTATCGTCACCTTCGTCGAGGCCTGTGACTCCATCCGCTGACGGATCCATTCCGCCAGCGGATCCACCAATTACTGTACGGTAGGCCCCGGAGTACCCCGGACTCAGTTACATCAGGTTACTGGTGAGTACATGCGCGGAGACGCAGATCCTTCGACGCCACCAGAGAGGCCGATGGGCAAGTTCCGACGGGAGCTATGGCCCGCGGGTGAATCGTAAGTAAATTTAAGTTAATTTATTAAATTCGTTTCATTTATTCAAGTTAATAATCCAGTTGTTGCTTCTTTGTAGGTTTTTTCTGTGAGATGCTGCCAGAATTCTAGGGCGCATTATTCAGGATAACTACTATGGCCCCTTCCTCAATTTTTTTGAGGTACCCCTGGACTTGCAGTACATCTAGCTCGACGAGATTAGGATATATATATATATATATATATATATATATATATATATATATATATATATATATATATATATCTTGTGGTTAATTATTAATTACTCTTTAATCCACCATTTTTTTAATTACGTGATAATTGAATTTATATGTCAGAGGACGTTCTGGTGGCCCCTCCATCACGAGGAGGCGATCCACAGGACCTACAAAAGCACCGTCGGAAAGAAGATACGGGACGCGTTGTATGACCTTCACTCGGTGCATTCGAAGAAGGATTGGACCCGGCAGGAGTATTATGAGCAGATCTTGGAGAAGATGGATACTCCTGCGTACAAGCAGAAATCGGAAAAAGCGAAGGCGAATCGACTGGCCGCGGGTTGCATACAGGGGGATCAAGGCCCCACGCAGTGACGCGTGCAGTTCTGGTGAGATGCCGCAAATTCATTCCACTATCTAATTCGGTACTATTAATATACGAAGTTAATTAAATTCTAAGAATATTTCTTATGCAGACCCAACAAACGGTAAAGGAGGGAAAAGAGGCGGAATCGGTCACCATGCACGATGTACTCCAGTATACGCACAAAAGGCGGTCGGACGGGAGCTTCGTCGACGAGAGGGCCCAGGAGACTGATGTAAGTACTTACGTTATGAGATTTATGTTAGACTTATAAGTAACTTAATTAGGTAAACTTAGGATTCAAACTATAACTTAGGGAAACATAGGATTTAGATTATAACTTAGGAAAACTTATAGTATAAACACATTCATTGGATAGGCTGTATATCATGAGGCCCTTAGACGGGTTCAGCCCCTGCTGCCGAGGATGTCGACGAAACGATGCCCGCCCAGGCGTCCTCTTCTATGGATACTCGCTACGACGACATGTTCGTAGATATCGTTGGCGACTTTAGGAAAGGGCGCCTCTACGGATGCGGCTCCCTGGCGTCGTTGCAGGCGTCGATTCTGAGATTTCTACCGCCACCGCCTCCTCCTTTCGCGACCCCGGCAGGCGATGATGTGAGGACACAGCTTGCGAATTAGACCGAGGCGGTGTCGTCCTTACGGGAGAATATGACCACGTACTATCTGCGTCCTTCTACTGCTCCCGGTTTTTCTGCTCCCGGTCCGTCTGCTCCCAGTTCTTCTACTCCCGGTCCGTCTACTGCTGCTCTCGGTGCTTCGGATATTCCCGATCCTTCTTCCATCGAGCGTCTTTCTTTTGACCCTGCTGCTCCTCTGGTACCACCTCCTGCTGTGACGACACTCTTTGACATGATGTCACCAGAGCAGCTACGCCAACTTCTAAACCATGTCTTTGATATCCTACCGGCATACATGATGGAGGAGTATTTTCGTCGGGCGCAACAGGAAGTACCACCAGCGGACGATCCACCTCCTCCTTCTCATTGATGTATTGTATTTGAATATTTTTAAATGTTGAATATTTATGAATTTCGGATATTGTCACGTGGATATTAGTTTTTGATAAATGTTTTGGATAATGGTCAATATTTGGATATTAGTTTGTGATGGATATTTGTATATTGGTATGTGATGTATGTTGGTTTGTGTGATGTATTTGTGATGGATATTTGTATATTGGTGTGTGATGTATATTGGTTTGTTGGTTTGTGTGATGTGTCATGCATATGTTTCACTTAACAAAATGCCCTTAAAAGGCTTTTGAAAGAAAACGAGAAAAAGTACAAAAGTACAAGTTGTTTCTGGGAAGTATTGCTATGGAAGTCTGATCTGATAACGATCACTTTGTTCCTTGGTCCACACGATGATGATGAAGAAAAACTGCTGGAAGATGAACAGCTGGAAGAACTAAGTCACCAGAAAGGTATCGACACAATGGAAACTGATGGCGAGGTTGAATGCTTTCCTGCTCTGCTTCACTCTATTCTTGAAGAAAAGTTGAGAAGAAATGCTCTAGAAAATCACTTTGCTCTCAAAGTATCTGGGCTCTGATCTCTATGTGATCTGTTGTGTCTCTTCTGTTTAAAAATAAGTCTATTTATAGTCTAAACCCTCTGTGCGTAAAAAACATCAATGTTGAGTCTTTACGCAAGTAACTGCCACCCACGATTGAAAATTGATCTCTACATGTGATGACACGTGTCCCATATAGAGTTATGGTCTCTACGCATGGTGACACGTGTCCCACAACTTCAACAATATAGGGAGAGCACGTACACACGTTCCTCGATAAGTGTGGCACGAAAGCCACGTATGCAGACCATGTTCTCACATAACCAGGAAAAGATGAGCATAAAATAGCCTAAAATAAGCTTCCTGCATAAAGCGGCTAAGAAATAGCCTTGAGCGTATAGCTAGCTCAAATAAACTTTACGCACACAAAAGTAGCTGAGATAGCCTTGAGCGTAAAAACTCAAATAACTTTCATGTGTAAAGGAAGCGGTCTTTTAAGCATAAAGTAGCTCATCTGCACATTAAACGACAAGCGTTGGATTTGGTGCAAAAAATCTTCTTGGCTTCTGTGCAATGTTCTGTCAGAAATTATTCTGTCAGATCAATATCACGCGCATTTAATACAGTCTGGACAGCCGGTCGCTCTTGCGTAGAGTTTGAGGATAACTCTTGCGTAAAGGAGTTCGCGTAGAGTTAGACTCTGTTTGATCTCCGCGTAAAGCTTGAATCTGACTCAGTAGAGTCTCTAAATGGGCCTTGTGTAGAGTCTGACTTTGCGTAATGTTCTCAACTTCTTTGACTTGGTCTATTTATTTTATGCTTCTACAAGACCACCTTCAAAGTTTTCAAATTTTTCTAAGATTTGAAATACTTTGAACAGAAGCGTAAAATTCGGGATATCCAACAGTCATCCGCGTAGAGTTTGGGATACCCAACAGTCATCTCAGAAGCGTAAAACTCGGGATACCAAAAGTTATCTCAGAAGCGTAAAATTCGAAAATTTGAACCGATTTCAAAATTTCCTATAAATAGAGCTTCGCTGGTAGAGAGAGAACTTTACTCATCTCTCATAATCTCAATCTCCTTTTACTCTCGTCTTCAAAATCCCCAGCCTTAACCAATGGCACCAAAGAGCAAGACCAACGTCGGCGCTAAGGGCAAAAAGCCAGCTGTTGCTGCTTCGTCGACGGCTGAACGTGCAGAGACCACCATTCCATCATCAGTAGCGACCTGAGGCCTAATCCCGCTGTGGCTCCGGCCATGATAGGTAAAATCCTATCTAGTTCGGCCGTGAGTTCGTCGGAGAAGAAGAAGAGCCGAACCCTAAATTTACGCCCACGTTTATACGTGTCAGCGTAGTATAAAAACCACCAAATACGCCCACGTCTATACGTGTCAGCGTAAAACAAAAACAACAGAATATGCCCACGTCTATACGTGTCAGCATAAAAATAGAAACAACAGAATACGTCCACGTCTATACGTGTCAGTGTAAAAATAAAAACAACAAAATACACCCACGTCTATACGTGCCAGCGTAAAATGTTTAAGCATTAAATACGCGTACATCTAAATGTGCCAGCGTAAAGTTAAAAATACGCAAGTTACCCACGTTCATACGTGTCTGCGTAAAGCAAGTCAAAAGACTATGTTTTTATGCGTACAACTTTTACTCTTTTTTAACAGAGAAAAGTACGCGTAAAACTTTTAGTCATGCACTGCATTAACTTAGAATATTTCCAAAATTTGAAAAATATTCAAAAATTCTTTACGCACAAATCTTCACTTGCGTAAAAGAACTCTTGCGTAAAGATGAACCAACTTAGGATATTTCTCAATCTTTTTGAAACCAAGAATAAAAAATTTCAAAATCTTTACACACAAACACTTATTTGCGTAGAAGCATTTGCATAGAGATGTATAGAGATCAATTCTGAATTTTACTAACTTGATTTTTTGTTGATATTCTTTTTGCAGTGGACTTGCAGATTCATCCTCTCTCTGGAGTCTATGGTTCCCCAACTGGTATCTTGGGTTCCAACTATTTGGAGAATCTATCTCATGTTGAGTTCCCACAAAGTGACAAACAGTACCCTAAAGAGAGACAACAACTGATAGTTGCTCAGGGAGACAGGATGCTGCTGACTTTGATAAACGGAGAACTGCTGACATCGCTGGATGGCCAATAATTTTTTAAGCCTGCCTTCATGTTTGGAAACGCCATTGACTTCAAATCTCAGACAAATCCCAAGAATAAGTCCTAGGTATTTAGATTTGGGGAAAGAGCGATGTACCTCCCGTCAATGTCAAAAGATTATCCCTTGTCTTCGTTTGTTTATGCCACCCACCCAAGACATATTATCTGGAACCTGACTCCCAGCAGTCATGGTAGACCAGGAAAAATCATATTTAAGAGAGATGGGTCTAACCAAATAGGCTACCATACCAGTACTCCTAGCGGTGGTGTCATTCCTTTTTTTGGTTTATTGCCTGGATTCACACCAAGCGAGGATTCAGCTTTGATCCAACCAGTACAGATATCAATGTTCATAAACAAGTTTATGAACGTCTCAGTGCTATATCCCCAGGTCAACCCTAGGCTTCCAGGGTGGATGACCCCTCATAATAAGAACTGGATTCAACTCAGTGCTTGGGTCATGCAAAACTTCAAAGCGGAACTGCAAGCCATTGGGCTGTTTGAAGCAGTAGCCTCCACAAGTCAAGGCATACCAATGAACAATAACCTGTTCTTAGCTTTGATGGAGTTATACATTAGCTCAACAGGGACTTTTACAACCCCGATAGGTGAAATAGGTTTTGCACTGCATGAGATGCAATTCATTTCTAAGCTGCCAATGGAGGAAGTTCCATACGAAGAATATGTTCCCTCCAACCGGAAATTAGCAGAGATCAGCCAGACAAACCCCGATCTAGTCGAAGTATATCAAGAATTGATGTGTCATTATCTAATTTACACCACTATGTATGAAAGTGGATCGCATTTGGTATACATCAATAAATGGACAACATATCTATTCTACCATCAGAATAGGATATCCAAGGATGACAAGGGGAGATTCCAAGACAATAAGGCTCAATCCATCAACCTTTGTTCAATAATTCTTTCAAATTTGATCCATGGTTTGATGATCACATCTAAGTCTCAGGACAAGTATCTGACCACCAAGACTAGAGAATTCCCAGCGGGGACTGAAGCATTGAGCTATCTGAAGCATGGCAGTCGAAAGATCTCAAAGAAAGCCTTGTTGGCAGGCTTTCTTTCTCTGTGGCTGCGAAGATGGGTCGTACCAGGGACTGGTACGGTTGACAAAATCTACCAGAACGTACTATGGCCAGCAGTACGTTTGGTGTTCAAGACCAGACTCAGTCTATTATCGGCAATAGTATGTCGGATAAATGCTGGTCTGCGAGCATTTGGTGAGGAGCTGATCAATAACGCTCCCTACCGTAAAGATTTCCCTAGGGTAGAGATGCCCTACACTTATTTAATGGGCTGGTTACTGCATCACAACTGCAGTTTATTGCCACCAAGCCCTGAAGATAATACGGAGGTCTTCCTCCAGAAGTTCAATAAAGCCACGTAGATTGCAACTTCAGTGGCAGATACTCGAGCAGTACTAAACTACTCTTATGGGTGAAACTTTTTCTACACACGACCACCAGTTCCAGCCGACTGCCTCGGTGTACAATTTGAAGATATAGGTCAAGAGATGACGGGGCTCCCTGTGCCTGTCTTTAATTGGCTGATATGCATCAGACTATCACATTTGATGTATAGGATTGAGGACAGCTGCATCTTTGAACCGTACTTGCCCAGTCGATTCGCTCGTCAATTCGGGTATGACCAACTTCACGTTGGTAATCCCTCCACAGCCTTCAATTATTATGGGAAGTTAGTTAACGGTACAAGGACATGGAGATATTTTAGCGCTGGATGTACCGGTGCTAAATTTTGCGTGTCAACTGCCACCAGTACAACTGAGCTACGAATGCTTCATTCGTATGCTCGTTTTTATGCCTCCATCCGTTCCTTCACAAATGATTACAACATGAAGGGAAGTCTTCGATGGGACAAGGAAGGAAACGTCGAAGAACCAGTTAGGGTACCTTCAGACGCACCTGATGATGCTGCTGTTCCAGATGAATATCTGGAAGTGATCCCAACAAGAATAGGGGAGGCACTAGCGGGAGCAATCAAAATTTCTACTTCTAGGAAGCGTAAATCCGACACAGCGGTTGCTGCCCCAAGAGAAGAAAAAAAAGGTCACTATTAAAGGGCCTTCCAGACAGAGGGCCGCTACTCCAGAAAGCGAAACTCCAGTCGAGGAAGCTCGAAACATTGCATCTTCTTCAGCTCATCCTAGAGAAGGGTCTTCAGCATCCCAATCAGCAGCAGCAACAGAAACTATGGGGCTCCTATCTTCCGGACGTCTCAGCACTTCGTTGCAACTCACTTCGCCACAAAAGGCACAAGCTATCGAAGTCACCGCCACGACTCATACTAATGATCTGGAACCCATCCCCTCAGATAAACCGGCTCTTGATTTAGAAGATGATGACTGGGATCAAGATTATGACAAACTCTTGGCACGTCCTGCACCTACTCCAGGTAAATATAAATTACACAAAATCTATACAAAATTATGTATTATGATTTTGTATATTAACTTATTTTGCTTAATCTTTGTAGGTGTCATCGCTGCAGTAAAGCCCGTGGCTCCATTTCCTCCTCAAGAAACTATTCATGAAGAAAACATAGAGTCTGAAGAAGAGAGTTCTTCTTCAAAAAAAGATTCTGCTTCTAAAGAAGACTCTCCATCTATGGAGATACCAGAAGAACCTGTAGTGGAGGCCCACCAAGAATTGCCTTCTTTTGCTGAAGAAAGAGAAGATGAACCGGCTGCAGAAGAACCAGCTATAGACGAAGAACCAGTTGCATATGAAGAACCAACTGCAACTGAAATATTGTCAGAGCTTGAAAGGCCTGCAGTCAGCAAAGGTGATGAAGACATTATCAACCCATCAACCGAAGTCGGAGACATAGTGATAGCACCTTCAGTTATTACTACTGATTTGGCACAAGTTCTTGAGAAGACAGTGTCTGAACCTGAATTGGTTACAATAATCACTATTCCCACCGCAACAATCACCATCACCGAAACTCAAGTAGTTTCAGCTCCAGAAATGGTTGGAGAAATGATCCACAAAAGTGCTGAGGATATTGTCTCTGGAATTCCGGGAGATCAATTAATTACAGTAACAATAATAACTACAGCTTTAGCTCAACCAGCTATCAAGGCAACGATGGCATCCACTTCCAGTCTTCAGAAGAAGGATTTAGCGGATCTTGCTGCCACACCGAGCTCCAATGCAGAAATGAATCTTCTAGTTGAGATTCATACTGAAGCTTTCTATAAAACTTTAGCGGCCTTGATCAAGATGGTTCTGAAGAAGGGCTTAAATTATGAAAGCTTAAAGGCTGCGATTGCTCCCACCATTGGGAATGTTACTATGTTCAATGATGCTGAGAGAGCAGCAGCTCTGGAGAAAGTAGTAGAATGACTTGAATAGCCTATTAAGTTATATCTAAGGCTGTCAAGTGAAACCCTTGAAAGTCTCATCCAGACTGAGTATGATGTTTTATCAGCTGAATACATCACTCGGGAGACTATTTTTAAGGAATCTCTCCAAGACTACAGTAGCAAAGTTGCCAAGGAGCGAGCTTTTCTGAATGAAAATAAATCCCTGCTGGAGACACATAGAGAAGCCTATAAAACTTCAAACATGAGAATCTATCAACAAAATGATAGAATTCATGAAGTTGAGGCAGAATTGGCTCGATTAAAGGCAGAGAGAGAGCAGATAATTGCAACTCGAGACAAACATCTAGCACAGAGCTCAATACTGGAAGGAAAGGTCTTTGGTGCTGAAGCTACCATAAAAACCCTTGATGACGACAAGGATAAGATGATAGCTGCTTTTGCCGAACTCTCGCATCTTTGTACTGCAGAGGCTCGTCGCACCATAGCTACTACAACTGTACTGAGTTCTCGTGAGAGGCATTTGGCAGAGTTGCAGAAAATGCTTGAAGATGTATCTGCTCCACCTTAGAAAATAAAGAATTTTGTATTCATCCTTTCATACCATCAATAAAGAATTTTGTATTCTATCTTTTTCTTTCTTTTGCTGTAATATTTCAAATCATGCAATGAATGAAACATTTTTTTGTATAAAATGGTTGTGAGATAGAAAACAATTATCAGAGGTAATAATATGAACATGATAAGTTTTTGAAACTTAATAAAGTAGATTATATCTATCCAGAGGTAATGTGGACATGATAGATAACAAATCTTGTTTTCTTTTTAGAGCATACAATACTATCAGAGGTAATATGAACATAATATATCGTAATAACTCAAAGAAAATAGATTAATATCTATTCAGAGGTAATGTGGACATGATAGATGAATAAGGGAAAGAAGTAGATTTAAAATTTATTCAGAGGTAATGAAGACATAATAAATAATAAATCTTTTTCTTTCTAGAATCAGCTGGTAAGATAGAAACTCAAAATTCTCTTTTAGAAGAATAAATAAATCTTCAGCTTAACCAAACCTTGGTAGCTAGGGAATAAGGAAGAAATTCAAACATAATATTTCTTCAAGAATTTGCCATTAATTGGCATCATAATCAAATCTCCATTAGGTTTCGATAACCTGTAGGCACCATTGGAGAATATTGTCTCGACTATAATTATCAGAAAATAATTATCAGAGGTAATAATATGAACATGATAAGTTTTCAAAACTCAACAAAGTAGATTATATCTATCCAGAGGTTTTGTGGACATGATAGATAACAAATCTTGTTTTCTTTTTAGAGCATACAATACTATCAGAGGTAATATGAACATAATAGATTGTAATGACTCAAAGAAAATAGATTAATATCTATTCAGAGGTAATGTGGACATGATAGATGAATAAGGAAAAGAAGTAGATTTAAAATTTATTCAGAGGTAATGAAGACATAATAAATAATAAATCTTTTTTCTTTCTAGAATCAGCTGGTAAGACAGAAACTCAAAATTCTCTTTTAGGAGAATAAATAAATCCTCAGCTTAACCAAACCTTGGTAGCTAGGGAATAAAAAAAAAATTCAAACATAATATTTCTTCAAGAATTTGCCATTAATTGGCATCATAATCAAATCTCCATTAGGTTTCGATAACCTATAGGCACCATTGGAGAATACTGTCTCGACTACATAAGGACCTTCCCATTTAGCTTGGAATTTGCCTTTGCTCTTATGAGTCATAACATAGGTCTTCGGACAGCTAAGACTAGCTCACCGACTTTGAATACCATCTCTTTAACTTTACGGTTCAAAGCTCGAGATATGCGGGCTTGATACAGCTCAATGTGCTGTTGTGCTTGAAGACGCTTCTCGTCTAGTCCTTCAAGTTCTTGGAGTCGTAAGCGATCATTATTTTCAGATGTTAGCTCATTAGCAATGGCTATTCTAAGAGACGGGATCTGGATTTCCAATGGAAGAACAGCCTCACATCCGTAAACCAGTAAGAATGGTGTAAAACCAGTGGGAGTTCGAACTGTTGTTCGATAAGCCCATAAACATTCTCCAAGTTTCTTATTCCAATCACGTTTATTAGCAGAGACGAACTTTTTGAGAAGTTTGATAATAGTTTTATTGAAAGCTTTCGCTAAACCATTAGCAGCTGGATTATAAGCCATAGAAGCTATGTTCTAGATCTGATTCTTATCATAAAATCGATAAAATGCCTGACTGGCAAATTGTGGTCCATTATCATGGATTATCCTTTGGGGAACTCCGAAACGATAAATGACATGATGTTTGATGAAGCTAACCACATTAGACGTTTTCACTTCCACAAGAGGAACTGCTTCTGCCCATTTAGAAAAGTAATCGGTTATAGCCAGAATAAACCGATGTCCTTTGACAGAAGAAGGATTAATCGGACCAATAATATCCATACCCCAAGCTTCGAAAGGCCAAAAAGCTGCTGTAGGATGTAAGAATTAAAAGGTTGGTGAATAAAGTCGGCATGAATCTAGCATGCTTTACACTGCCTGGCATAATCTACAGCGTCTGCTATCATAGAAGGCCAATAATAACCTATTCTTTGAATATAGTCCTGTAATTTTGAACCTGGTTGATGCGCACCACAAACTCCATCATGAGCTTTACGAAGTGTTTGTTTGGCTTCACTTTTCGAAAGACAACGCAATAAAAGCCGTCATAAGAACGACGATACAACATATGCAAAGAAGAATCGTAGTATAATCGAAATGATCGTCTTTTGATTGATGCAGCTTCTTTTGGATCTTTAGGTAAAATTCTATGGACCGCATAATCAATAAATGGACTTCTCTAATCCCTTTGCTGAGAATTTGATTCAGTAGCATAACTGTGTTCGATGTGCAAATTATTCTTGACACGGAATAGATCTATATCCAACAAAGTAATGGTGTTTTATCTTCTAATTGGAACTGCTAAGTCTGCAGCTAGACTAGCGAGAGCATCAGCTTCCAAATTTTTAGAACGTGGTACGAATTCAATGAAGAATTCTTTGAATGAAAGAACCAATTCGATTACCACTTGATGATAGGGAATGAGGTCAGGATTTTTGACTTTATATGTCCCTCTGACCTGATTGACAATAAGTTCAGAGTCTCCATAAGCTTTCAGGAACTTAATGTCCAATTATTTTGCTACTTGAAGTCCAATTAACAGAGCATTATATTCTGCCATATTATTGGAACATGGTTTATTAAAAGAATAAGCACGGTATATGACCATCTTATCAGGAGAAACCAAGACGATGCCTACTCCAGAGACAATATTGCCTTTAGGCCCAACTCGTGATGCTCCATCAAAGTATAGCTGCCAAATATCATCCCTCAAAGTCATGTTGCAATCTACGACTTCATCTGGAATATCTTCATATAGCTTGGAAGTTTCAGGTATAGGGTGAGCTGCTAAGAAGTCATGTAACTCATCTTCCTAAAATTTTGTGATATATTTTTTTATTTTTTATTTGATTAGTTTACATTTAATTTTTCTATGATCATTGGAGTTGTGACTAAGTCCACATGTGAGTTATGACCATCTTGTGGTCACATGATCTCTAGATAGGGTCAATATGCATTCTATAGCTATATTATATTTTATTATGATTTTTAGACATTTTTATATATTTTTAAATATTTATTCTATGAAGATTTATATTTATGAATGACTTTTATAATTTATTTTGAGGCCATTTGTGAATATTTTGAGACCCATTATTTTTCTTTAGGCTCTATTAGGTTAAATATATTTTTTGTATTTTTCTATAATTTTTCTAGGATTTTTAGATAATTAAATATAGGAAAAACCTATTTTCAAAGACTTCTAGAATTTACTGTGCAATCCTATGAGCATATATTGAACCCAATATTTTTTCTAGGGTTCATTATGCTATTTTATATTTTGTAGAATTTTTCCATAATTTTTGGCAATATTTAAGTATTTATTCATTAAAGTTTAAATATTTTTAAAGGCTTCCAATATTTATTATGAGGTCATTTAGGACTAATATGAGGTAAAACATTTTTATTTATATTTTACAAGGTTAAATGTATTTTCTATAATTTTCTACAATTTTCTGGATTTTTCTGATATTTATTTGGAGTTATTTGGAGTTAAAATGAGTTTTTAACGATTTCTGCATTTAAATTAACTAGTTACACAGTCATCTGCACAGTCAGCTGTACAGTCAGCAGTGGACCCACATGTCGACGCCCAGCAGCCCACCGACTCTCTCTCCTATATATATATATATTATTATATTCGTTAAACGTAGAAATTTCAACAGCTTTTTGTGGGAGAACTCATCTAGGATTTCCGACTTCCTGAAGCGATTGGCGTCAACTCCGACGTGATTTTCATGCACCGTTTTTTTTGTTGGATTTCTATTGAGGTAAAATTTATGAATATGTAATTTATTTTCATAAATATTATTCCTAAATTTCTGGAAAATTCGTAGAGTGTCGGTTGTCCAAAACTTGACACGTTTCGGTGTTTTCGAGATTCCGGGAGAACCAAAAATCGAAATCACGAACCGCTTGAAGTTTCGGAAAGCTAACACAGATCTCTAAGATATAAATTTTTCCCAGAAATTATTTCATTCATTTAGTATTTTATTTATTCTGTTGAACTCAAAATTGATCGGTTGAACACCGTTTTGGTCACGATTAACCATAACGGCGATATCTTTTGACCAAAGCATAATTTTGCGGCATGGTTGATTGCAGCGCACTCATGACACTGAAATTTACTAAGGTGCACTTTCAAAATCTAAAGTTCACAGCATTTGACTAAATAGTCAACGGCACGTATCGATTTGCATGCTATGGTTTCCAAAATTAGAAACATGACTTTTGATGGCCAAACTTGCATGTTTAGATTATATTCAGATTATTATTAGGTTAAATTAGATTTTTAGTTGAATTATTCTAGAATAAATTATTATTAGATTAGTAACCCAACTAGCCACTATTCCATGAATTTAGAACTAGAACATTAGAATTGATTTATAGTTTTCGTGCACGGTTCAGGATGCGATATGTGTTATTGGTTGACAGATCCTAGATCGGCATCCCTCATCCTCGACTTGTGACTACGGTTTGTGCAAGGACTACAGGCAAGTATACCTTACCTTCCTCTACAGTTTTACTTACATGCATTTTCTTTCGTTTTTTGGTCATTTGATTGTTTATGGACATGTACTTTTTGTGTTATTTTCTGTGGAGTTATTTTTATTGTTTATAGCCGTGTTCATGTTTGGTCTCGTGTTTCATTCTTGGAGTTTTTCGTCAGTACCTTGCTTGAGTCATGTCATAGAATGAGTGCGTGTAGTGAACTGCCATAGCCTTGATTATCGTTTTACACAACCAGAGAGTCTACACTCGGGATGAGGGTTGTTTGGTGCACCAGAGAGTCCACACTCGGGACGAGGGTGTTTGTCGTGATCATTGGCACCAGAGAGTCCATACTCGGGACGAGGGTTGACCAATTGTACCAGAGAGTCCACACACGGGACGAGGGTGCCTTGCCGTGAGCTAACCAGAGAGTCCACACTTGGGACGAGGGTTAGTGCTTAGTTCAAACCCATGAGTCCACACTCGAGATGAGAGTTTGGTTCTTCCATTGATCTCGTGTATTCGTTCATCCGGCAGTTCATTTATACGTAGTTGTTCTAGTGTTCGTGTTCGTATTCGTGTTCATGTTCGTATTTGTGTTCGTATTCGTGTTCGGGTTCATATTTGTGTTCGTATTCGTATTCGTGTTCGTGTTCGTATTTGTGTTCGTGTTCGTATTCGTATTCGTGTTCGTGTTCGTAGTCATTTGTCTTGTTCTTGTTCTTTTTTGTACTTCTTGTGCATGATAAAACTGCTAGATAGACATATATATTATGTATCTTGCTATGTCCTCTGAGGACCTGATGATCTCTTCAGGTTTAGCAGTTGCATGGAGTTAGCTAGTAGTTCTGGATTGCGAAGGATTTGCGATTCTTGTGGGATTCAGGTATCATTATTATGTTTGTTATCCTTTCGTGCTCTACATTCCTTATCATGAGTTATCTTGTTTATTGATTCAGTTTAGAGCCTCTTGTTATTTTCCTTAGAGTCTTATCGGACATATATGCTAGTGGACTACAGACCACGACCCATAGTGTTAATTCATGTTTCATATTCTTATTGTGGATTGAGATATAGATTACATTGCCATGATTTGGCAGTAAACCATAGCCTTGATAGCGTTTACGTATTCGAGATGGACTGGAGTTCGCTCGATGTGTAGCTGGCTTGCTCACGTGCTCGCGTCCGAAAAGCGGGTGCAGGTCGTGACAAGTTTTTTTGGTGACCCATGCAGGTCAGAGCATATCGTATCGGTTACGTAACTGTACTGATACGAGCCTGCGCAACTGACTAAACCCTTAGAAATTTCAATCCACACTGCCTTGAAAAATTCTCCTAGAAATTCTCTACGTCCTTGAAAATTCCATATTTTGCTCTCGATTATACTTCCTTGCTTTCCGTACCGTTGATTCTCGTCCCTTCCTATTTCGGAGTGACGAACGATCGTGCTGTCTAGAATTCATTAGAAATCCTTAAATTATAGTATATATTACTTGACTATTGAATATTGGTTGTTTATATATATGAGGATTATAGTTGCCATATGCCTAGATATCTGCCGGTAGAATTGTTAGCAACTAGTTAGAAGGTTATAAGATTTCAGCGACCGTATTCTGAGGAGTAGTGTGACCAAGGTGGGTAGAAGTCCTCGAAGTTTCGTAGTTACAAATGGCTAGGAGCAGGATATAAACTATTTTTGAGGAGATTAAGGTAGTAGTAGACTTTGAATTTTAAGGAATAGTTTTGAATTAGAATTTCGAGGACGAAATTATTTTTAAGGTGGGTAGATTTGTAACTCATCTACCCAAAATTTTGTGATATATTTTTTATTTTTTATTTGATTAGTTTACATTTAATTTTTCTATGATCATTGGAGTTGTGACTAAGTCCACATGTGAGTTACGACCATCTTGTGGTCACATGATTTCTAGATAGGGTCTATATGCATTCTATAGCTATATTATATTTTATTATGATTTTTAGACATTTTTATATATTTTTAAATATTTATTCTATGAAGATTTATATTTATGAATGACTTTCATAATTTATTTTGAGGCCATTTGTGACTATTTTGAGACCCAGTATTTTTCTTTAGGTTCTATTAGGTTAAATATATTTTCTGTATTTTTCTACAATTTTTTTGGGATTTTTAGATAATTAAATATAGGAAAAACCTATTTTTAAAGACTTCTAGAATTTACTGTACAAGCCTATGAGCATATATTGACCCCAATATTTTTTTTAGGGTTCATTATGCTATTTTATATTTTGTAGAATTTTTCCATAATTTTTGGCAATATTTAAGTATTTATTCATTAAAGTTTATATATTTTTAAAGGCTTCCAATATTTATTATGAGGCCATTTAGGACTAATATGAGGTAAAACATTTTTATTTATATTCTAGAAGGTTAAATATATTTTCTATAATTTTCTACAATTTTCTGGATTTTTCCGATATTTATTTGGAGTTAAAATGAGTTTTTAACGATTTCTGCATTTAAATTAACTAATTACACAGTCATCTGCACAGTCAGCTTTACAGTCAGCAGTGGGCCCACCTGTTGGCGTCCAGCAGCCCACCGACTCTCTCTCCTATATATATTATTATATTCGTTAAACCTAGAAATTTTAGCAGCTTTTTGTGGGAGAACTCATCTAGGTTTTCGACTTCCCGAAGCGATTGCCGTCAACTCCGACGTGATTTTTGCGCGCTATTTTTGTTTTTTTGGATTCGTATTGAGGTAAAATTTCTGAATATGTAATTTATTTTCATAGATATTATTCCTAAATTTTTTGAAAAATTCGTAGAGTGTCGGTTGTCCAAAACTTGACACGTTTCGGTATTTTCGAGATTTCGGGAGAACCAGAAATCGAAATCACGAACCGTTTGAAGTTTCGGAAAGCTAACACAGATCTCTACGACATAAATTTTTTCCAGAAATTATTTCGTTCATTTAGTATTTTATTTATTCTGTTGAACTCAGAATTGATCGGTTGAACACCGTTTTGGTCACGATTAGCCATAACGGCGATATCTTTTGACCAAAACGTGATTTTGTGGCACGGTTGATTGCAGCGCACTCGTGGTGCTAAAATTTACCAAGGTGCACTTTCAAAATCTAAAGTTCACAGCATTTGACTAAATAGTCAACGGCACGCATCGATTTGCGTGTCATGGTTTCCAAAATTGGAAACATGACTTTTGATGGCCAAACTTGCATGTTTAGATTATATTCAGATTATTATTAGGTTAAATTGGGTTTTTAGTTGAATTATTCTAGAATTAATTATTATTAGATTAGTAACCCAACTAGCCACTATTCCATGAATTTAGAACTAGAACATTAGAATTGATTTATAGTTTTCGTGCACGGTTCATGGTACGATATGCGTTATAGGTTGACAGCTCCTAGATCGACATCCCTTCATCCTCGACTTGTGACTATGGTTTGTACAAGGACCACAGGCAAGTATACCTTGCCTTCCTCTACAGTTTTACTTACATGCATTTTCTTTCGTTTTTCGGTCATTTGATTGTTTATGGACATGTGCTTTTCGTGTTATTTTATGTGGGGTTATTTTTATTGTTTATAGCCATGTTCATGTTTGGTCTCATGTTTCATTCTTGGAGTTTCTCGTCAGTACCTTGCTTGAGTCGTGTCATAGAACGAGTGCGTGTAATGAACTGTCATAGCCTTGATTATCGTTTTACACAACCAGAGAGTCCACACTCGGGATGAGGGTTGTTTGGTGCACCAGAGAGTCCACACTCGGGACGAGGGTGTTTGTCGTGATCATTGGCACCAGAGAGTCCACACTCGGGACGAGGGTTGACCAATTGCACCAGAGAGTCCACACACGGGACGAGGGTGCCTTGTCGTGAGCTAACCAGAGAGTCCACACTCGGGACGAGGGTTAGTTCTTAGTTCAAACCCGTGAGTCCACACTCAGGATGAGGGTTTGGTACTTCCATTGATCTTGTGTATCCGTTCATCCAGCAGTTCATTTATACGTAGTTGTTCTAGTGTTCGTGTTCGTATTCGTGTTCGTGTTCGTATTCGTGTTCGGGTTCGTATTTGTATTCGTGTTCATATTCGTGTTCGTGTTCGTATTTGTGTTCGTGTTCGTATTCGTGTTCGTGTTCGTGTTCGTGTTCGTAGTCATTTGTGTTGTTCTTGTTCTTTCTTGTTTACTTCTTGCGCATGATAAAACTGCTAGATAGGCTTGTATATTATGTATCTTGCTATGTCCTCTGAGGACCTGATGATCTCTTTAGGTTTAGCGGTTGCATGGAGTTAGCTAGTAGTTCTGGATTGCGGAGGATTTATGATTCTTGTGGGATTCAGGTATCATTATTACGTTTGTTATCCTTTCGTGCTCTACATTCCTTATCATGAGTTATCCTGTTTATTGATTCAGTTTAGAGCCTCTTGTTATTTTCCTTGGAGTCTTATCGGATATATATGCTAGTGGGTTGCAGACTACGACCCATAGTGTTCATTCATGTTTCATATTCTTATTGTGGATTGAGATATAGATTGCATTGCCATGATTTGGCAGTAAACCATAGCCTTGACAGCGTTTACGTATTTGAGATGGTCTGGAGTCCGCTCGATGCGTAGCTGGCTTGCTCACGTGCTCGCGTCCGAAAAACGGGTACGGGTCGTGACAAGTCAGCTAACGCTTGACCCTTTACTAATTTTTGAGGTATGTAGACCATATCATAGGGAGTAAGCAACATTGCCCAGGTGGCTAACCGGGAGTTAAGAATACTCGGCTTTCTCATCAATACCCGAATAGGATTTATTCCGGATATGACATGAATAGTTTGTCCTGACACATAATGTCGGGTCTTTTGAATGGCAAAAACCAAGACTAGACATTCTTTTTCCACTGGAGTATACCTGTGTTCAGCTCCAACCATCATTCGACTGAGATAATAAATTGCCTGTTCATGACCCTTATCACTTTTCTGTGCAAGAAGAGCACCAAGAGAATGATCTAATGTTCGAACATACAGCAAAAATGGTCTTCACACTACTGGAGGTACCAGAACAGGTGGATTTGTAAGGTATTGCTTGATTTTATTGAAAGCTTTTTGACATGCTTCATCCCAAACAAATGATACACCTTTCTTTAATAGACGAGAGAAAGGTTGACATCTCCCAGAGAGATTTGATATAAATCTCCTGATATAGGCAATGCGACCTTGAAAGCTACGGGGTTCTTTCAGATTACGTGGAGGACGCATTTCAAGAATTGCTTTTACTTTATCAGGATCAACATGAATGCCTTAAGAAGTAATGACAAATCCCAAAAACTTGCCACTGGAAACCCCTAAGAAAGATTTTGTATGGTTCATCTTTAACTGATGTCGACGCATCAACTCAAATACTGTCTTCAAGTCTTGAATGTGATCATCTTTTAATCGACTTTTGACAGCGATATCATCCACATAATATTCAACTATTTTTCGTAGATGTTCTTGAAAAATATTGCTCATGGCCCTTTGATAAGTAGCACCGACATTTTTCAGACCAAAAGATATAACTGTATAGCAATAAACTCTAAGGGGTGTACGAAAAGCTTATGCTTTTCATCTCCTGGATGCATCTTAATTTGGTTACATCTTGAAAATTTATCCATAAAAGACATGCGTTCAAAACCACATGTATTGTCTATCATGACATCAGTGATAGGAAGTGGAAATTCGTCTTTTGGACAAGCTACATTGAGATCTCAAAAATATATGCAAACTCGAACCTTTCCATTCTTCTTCATGACAGGAACAATATTGGAAACCCAATCTGGGTGTTGTTCTTCACGGACAAAGCCACATGTAATCAGCTTTTTGACTTCTACTTTAATTGTATCCATCATATCTGGTCAAAAATGCCGCTGCTGTTGTTTTACAGGTTTGGCATTAGGAAGAATATTGAGTTTATGAGTAGCTACTTTAGGATCCAGACCCGGCATATTCTCATAACTCCATGCAAAGATATCAATATATTCTTTAATCAGCTTTATCAACTCTTCTTTTTCATCTTCAGAAAGGTTTTTACTTTTGAATATTGGCTTAGACGTAGTTTCATCTCCAACGTCAATCTGGACGATTTTATCTTCTGTGGGTGGCTGTCGCTGTTCAAAACGAAGCTCCCATTGAGTGTCCATTTGTTATGTCCAAGGGTCATTTTCAAATAGCTCAGATTCACCATCAGTTTGAACCATGTTGACTGAAAAGACGCGCTCAGATTCAACATACTGGCTTCCTTCATAATCTGAGGATTGTGAAGAACTGGAAGAAAATTCTTCTTCCATATCTTCATTAAACATGTGGGATAGATCATATCCCAAATCATGACGAGTTCGTTGATAAAACGGATCGCCACATAACGGTAATCGTCTCCCATTGCCTTGATTGAGACCTAGTATAGTTTTCAAATCATATCCCATATTTTGGATAATCTTAAGAGATTGTTGACTATATTTGTCAATTCTGATTTTTTTTATCTTTCTCTACGAGATTATCTGTCTGAATAACATGGATATTTCTAGCCAAGCCAAACATAATTTGGCGCTTGTTTTTCTTAGACGGGATCACAAAATAAGATTCTTCGTGACGTCTATAAGTTATACAAGCTTGTGATGATGAGGCTACAGGTAGAAGATAAGGAGAAGATGTTAGGAACCTTTGAGCATAGGGTCCAACATCGACATGAGGAGGAAAAGAATTCTCTTTATGATTAATATATAAGGATTCCTCTGTATTTATGTCAGTTTTATGTTGATGACTTTGATTATCAGCAAATAAAGTCATTCTTTCAATAAATTTGATAGCCATATACTCCAAAAGGAAATCTTTATTAAAATGAGAGAATACAGAGTGATCAATATTTACATCATTTATAGACTGACTATTACGCTTTGGATTGATCATTAACGGACCGTCATCCGTCTTCAGCGTAGACTTGCCAAGGTTGATAACCAATGGTTCTAGATCAGTTGCACAAGAAGTACGTCCTTTGACCTTCATCATGAGAGGCTGATCACTAGTGTTGGGTTGAACCTGACTTTTGACTGGAATCCTCACAGCTTCATCAGACGTAGCTTGAGTTCTTCCTTTGACTTTAATCACCAAAGGTTCATCATTAACAGGTTGGGATTGAATTCGACCTTTAACTTTAATTATCAAATATTGATCTTCTGAAGGATCTTCTAAAATAGATTGATCTTCTGCAGGCGACAGATCTTCAGCCATATTAGATATTTCCTTCACATGCTCATGTTTGTAGAGTATTGAATCAGAGAAATAGGCTTCAATACCCTTAAAAGGATTGATGTCTGCAAATTTAGTCTTCACAATCCCTTGAGAATCCACATACTTGAAGCATTGGTGGAGAGTTGAAGGTACAATATTATGCTCATGTATCCATGGTCTTTCGAGTAGGATGTTGTAAGATACATCTGAATTGATAACATAGAAGGTTGCCATGGTTCGAAGATCACCTATTTGAATCTTCAAACGAATCTTTCCCAATGGTTTACTCTTTCCGGAATTGAAACCAACAATTGTCGCACTAGTGTAAGTCAACTCACTAGTAGGAATCCTCAAGGGTCGTAGCATACTTTAAAGAATAATGCTGATGGAAGACCCAGGATCAATGTAAATCCTGTCAATTTCAGTAGAGTCAATATACCCCGTATAACACAAAGGCCTGTCATGTCGATTATGCTTTAACAGCATATCCTCTTGTGTGAAGGTAATGTTAGGAATTAATTCCATCACACTGTGGCATTGAGGACACGACACTGGTATATTGTCAGAACTTTTGAGATGAGCTAAGCATGAATCTGCTTGTTGCAATGCTTCACTCAAGGTTTCTCGACTTTCTTTAGAAAGTCGGAGCAGCTCAAAGATGGAAAGTCTAGCCGGAGTATTGGCTAACTGGGCTAGTATGTCAAATTTATAGGGTTTCATCGACCCTTGATTTGAACCAGACTTCAGCGGAACGTCAAAACATACTGCCTTATGTTTCCTTTTTTCAACCACTGGAGGTTTAGAAGACCTTGCCTCAGCAGGAACAGAAGATGAATGAGTCGGTAGTGTTTCAGCGGTGTCTTCCGCTTTTTGGAAGTCCCCTCATAATCTTTATGGTAGTCCTTTCCAGACCTTGTACCAGCAAAAGCTTCTTCTTCAGACTCAGGAGAATGAAGTACCATATTACAAGATTTAGTCTTCCTTCCCTTAATCTTCTTCTTATGGGGATTTTTGCGAGGGACCTCAAATCCCAATCCGACAGAGAATTTTTGGCCTTGAATTTGTAAAGAAACTCGCATACCTTTACCATAGTTCAAGCCTTCCGCTTTTTGAAAGTCATAGCCCATCTTTTTTATGAGATGAACCAATTGTTGACTGTACATGTGAGTGGATAGTGGGCTTTCAACAGATGGTCCAGCAGATAAAGAAGGAACAGAGACCTCTGTAGTCACAAGAGTGGAATCTTTCAGTGCAGGAGGTAGAATCCCAACTGAAGCTTTCTCGTAAGCAGCAAAAACTTGTTGTGCCCTGTACAAAGGGATACTGTTCATTGCTAACCACTGCTAATGAGTGAGTTTTAGTTTGGTAGGAGGAGCCAAACTCGGAGGGCATATATTCAGACCTCGTAGTCTATCTTCCAAAGGGATGCCATCCCACAGATGATCAGAATCATCATGATCTGTGGTAACAATATGAGAAATCATATTACAGGTTCTGACTTTTTTACCTTTTTTGGATTTTGAAGTTTTACTTTCATGTTCCATTTCAGGAACTAAGTCAGGGTGTACCCACATGATTTCACCATTTTTTAAAGTGAGAGGTATTAATTCTTCACTTTGATTTCTGGGTGGTGGAAGATTCACAATCTTCATCGTCGTCTTCAGAATTGGGACAACTCCATCAGGAACTTGCTGTGGAGAAAAATCTCCAAATTGAAGAGAAATCATATTGGTTGTGACTGTATGATCATCAATAGTTAAAGCAATCGCTTTAGCATTTATCAATTCTTGAATTTTCTTCTTCAAGACAAATCAAGCTTTTGTGGGATGATTTATGTATCTATGATAGATACAATACTTAGGATTATCAACCAGATCCACTTTATTGGGTCATTTTGGCTCTGGAATTTGGAGTTTACCACTCTTCACAAGACATTGGAATATCTCGGGAATATCACTGTCGTCGAAAGAGTATTCCTCTTTCGGCTTAGAAGATTCAGGATTACTTGGTGTAGCTTTGGGTTTTGAAAGGTTTACCACCAGGATTTCTTTTCCTTTTCCATTGTGATTACTAGAGTTGTTGCCTGAAGAGGCTTTCTTTTCTTTATCTTCTGAGGCAAAGATCATCCCATGTTCACGAGCCAATCTACCATTGGTCTCGACTGAAACTGCTGCTATAATAAACGAGACCCAATCTGTGAATTGAGAGCCTGTAAAAACAGCGATAGAGGGTCGCAGATTCATTTTGCATGTATCAATCAATGCTGAATCTGGCATACCAGGAGGCATTTTTAAAGTAGCATGTCGAAAACGTTCAATAAATGTCCGAGTATCTTCTTTCTTTCTTTTTTAATCTCTATTAAGGAAAACATATTCATGTCCATTCCTCCTTCATAGAAACGAGAGAGAAACATTGCTTTAAATTCGTCAAAAGACGATATGTAATTGTCGGGTAGACTGCGATACCAATCATATGCTGTACCCGTCAAACACCCAATAAAAACTCGGGTGAGAAGAGCATCATTCTTCTGGAGATGCACAGTCTAATATCAAAATAATTGATATATTGACTTGGAGAAGCCTTTCCATCAAATAATACCATAGATTGTGGCTTGAATTTGGGAGAAAAAGGCACATCATTCCAATGGAGAGGATAAGGTTGCTTGATTCCCAACCTCTGGAGCTGATCTTTGTGTTTAAGAACCTCAAACTATGCTTTTAATTCACACACTGTTTGAATAGCTTCACTAGTTTGAGGAAACATATTTGATTGAATAGTGGCTGGATGTACCGTAACCCCCACCGGAGGTGATACATCCTCTGGAATGAGAGGATCTGGAGATACGGAGTTTTGATTGATAGCAGGCTCTTGACTCAGATTATTCAAAGGTATGTCAACCCCTTGACTATCTTGAGTTTGCGCTACTGCCTGCACCGGTGTTACTACTGTCGGTTGGACTATTTGCTGAGTCATTATTATTTGATGCATATTTTGCATCATAGCAAGCATATCCTTTAGCGATTGTTCCACCGCCGAAAGACGTTGTTCTGTATTAGAAGTAGACGTCTCTGGTTCTTCTCCGATAACATAAGATTCAAACTCTCTTGAACATACAGAGGGATTGGTGTAGAGATATGAATCAACGATATCAGTTTCTGACTCCAAGTACTGGGTACCCACAACTTCTGAATCTGAAGAATGCATATTAACAGATTGTTGACTTCTTGATCGAGTATGTTGATATACTCCTTCAAAAGAGTCGAGAATTCGGTTGAACCGTTGTTGACCTGGAGTCTGGGACGAATTGCGTCTTGAACGTCGTCCTCTATTGATATGAGATGCCATATTAACTGATGCATAAGACAACTCATATTCTTGGTCATCATGTTGTTGCTGAGGTACGTTGTAGCTTAATCAGTCAAAAACTGACCGTTTAGTAGTAGCACAGCAATATTTGATTACAATTTGATGACACTCACAATGATGGTTTTCTTGGGGGAGTGTCACAGGAGATTTTCTGTTTTTACGCTTTTGTACAAGTAACTCACGTAAATCAGAAGAATCAGAAGGTAGCATTTTCTTTTTTATATTTGGGACAGAGAAATATCCAGTCCCTTGCGTAAAAAGAAGATTACTAGTTTCATTGATAGAAAGCTGTGCATTTTTACGCGCTTGAAAGTGTGTGCGTAAATCTGGAGTTGATTTTTGTGCTGTACGAACACCATCAGCATTGCGCGTAATCCTAAGATTAGGCACTTTGCGTAAAGCAGCATTAGAGGATTGTTGGCGTAAAACAGAAGCTTTGCCACAATTTTTATTTTCCTAGGATAAACCAAAAGAATTGTCTGTCATAGTAACAGAATACTTGTTTTTATACTGCATGCGTGTAGGCAAGTTCACTTTAGGTACAGAAGCACCATTGTGAACTTTATCTACTATGTCACCGACAGGAGATTTGCCCTTACGCGTATAGCGCAAAATAGAAGTATCTGCCACGTCACAGACGAAAGATTTGCCTTTACGCACAGAGCGCAAGACTTGAGCGTCTACCACATCACAGACGGGAGACTGAATTTTACGCCCTGGGCACAAAACTGAAGTAGAAACTGCCTCGTCATATACAGGAGCCCTAACAACAGGAGTGGGAAGAATTCCCTTGCCTTTGGAGACAGTAGAGAGATCAGAGGATACTTTGGACTTAGGTATCCACACTTTTTGCACCTTTTGTGATTTTTGAACATTGGAGCAGCGAGTACTACCTCCAGTTCGGAGCATTTCTTTGTAAGCAGTCTGGTCGAATTGAACAACCAGAGTCTTCTTTGTCGATCCAATCGACACATCATCATATTAAGCAATTGCTTTCTCGTCGGAGGAGAAAGTCGTCCCCAGCAGAGTCGCCATTTTGTTTCACTTAACAAAATGTCCTTAAAAGGCTTTTGAAAGAAAACGAGAAAAAATACAAAAGTACAAGTTATTTCTGGAAAATATTGCTATGGAAGTCTGATCTGATAACGATCACTTTGTTCCTTGGACCACACGATGATGATGAAGAAAAACTGCTGGAAGATGAACAGCTGGAAGAACTAAGTCACCAGAAAGGTATCGACACACTGGGCACTGATGGCGAGGTCGAATGCTTTCCTGCTCTGCTTTACTCTGTTCTTGAAGAAAAGTTGACGAGAAATGCTCTGGAAAATCACTTTGCTCTTAAAGTATCTGGGCTCTGATCTCTATGTGATCTGTTGTGTCTTCTGTTTAAAAATAAGTCTATTTATAGACTAAACCCTCTGTGCGTAAAAAATGTCAATGTTGAGTCTTTACGCAAGTAACTGCCACCCACGATTGAAAATTGACCTCTACATGTGATGACACGTGTCCCATATAGAGTTATGGTCTCTACGCATGGTGACACGTGTCCCACAACTTCAACAATATATGGAGATCATGTACACACGTTCCTCGATAAGTGTGGCATGAAAGCCACGTATACAGACCACGTTCTCACATAACCAGGAAAAGCTGAGCGTAAAATAGCCTAAAATAAGCTTCCTGCGTAAAGTGGCTAAGAAATAGCCTTGAGTGTATAGCTAGCTCAAATAAACTTTACGCACACAAAAGTAGCTGAGATAGCCTTGAGCGTAAAAACTCAAATAACTTTCATGTGTAAAGGAAGCGGTCTTTTGAGCGTAAAGTAGCTCATCTGCACATTAAACAACAAGCGTTGGATTTGGTGCAAAAAATCTTCTTGGCTTCTGCGCAATGTTCTGTCAGAAAATCATTCTGTCAGATCAATATCACGCGCATTAAATACAGTCTGGACAGCCTGTCGCTCTTGTGTAGAGTTTGAGGATAACTCTTGCGTAAAGGAGTTCGCGTAGAGTTAGACTCTGTTTGATCTCCGCGTAGAGCTTGAATCTGACTCAGTAGAGTCTCTAAATGGGCCTTGCGTAGAGTCTGACTTTGCGTAAAGTTCTCAACTTCTTTGACTTGGTCTATTTATTTTATGCTTCTACAACATATTGTGATGTTTTAATGTTTTGGATGTTGTATGAACAGGGAATGCTCTATTTTATGTAAAAAAAATTAAAAATTTCCAGTTAGCGACGGACTAGCAACTACCAAGCGATGGAAAGTAACGGCTAAGCGACGGAATATACGTCGCTAACTGGAGAATTTCCAGTTAGCGATGGATGGTGACTACCAAGCGACGAATTATCCGTCGACAAGGTTCGGAAAATATGAAAGATTTCCAGAAGCTAAGCGACGGATTATCTGCTACAATTCCGTCGCCAGTAGTCGGTAAGTATTTTTCGACGAATAATCCGTCGCCAATGCCGCGACTAATTGGCGACAATGTAGCGTCAACCGACGACGGATTAGAGACGGAATATCCGTCGCTTAGGTTCTGGAAACACGAAAGATTTTCAGAACCTAAGTGACGGATATTCTGTCGCCAATCCGTCGCAAATCCGACGAGTATTCGCGACTATTAGCGACGGATTGGCGACAAATTTTGCGTATCAAAAACTCTCTGATACGTGTTTACCGACATATTACCGACAGACTTGTCCGTCGCTAAAAAGTAGTATCTCTAACATCCTGATACTTGAATTGACGAAAGTCCGTCAGCTAACTGTCGCTAAATATACGAATCTTGCTGACGGTAATCCGTCGCTAAGTCGTCGAATGGCGACAACATAGCGACGTATATTTTTAGCGACGGGATATTTCTCGACGGATTTTTTTAGCCAAAATCCGCCGGCAGTCCATCGCTAAATCTATTTGCCGACGGATTAGCGAAGGATACGGCAGTCGCTAATCCGTTAATTTTTGGTAGTGTCTGACCTTGAATCAGAGTTCATAAGAAGTGACATCGGAAGTTGCATACGGTACTCTATTCAGAATGAAAGTAGCCGTAAGCACTGCTTCACCCAGAAGCAATTTGGAAGACCCGCAATCAATATCATTGAGTTCATCATCTCTGTTAACGTTTTATTCTTCCTTTCTGCAACACCATTTGATTGAGGGGAGTACGGAGCAGTCGTCTCATTAAGAATTCCATGTTCTCTGCAGAATAATACAAATTCATGAGACCTATACTCTCCACCTCGATCATTTCTGAGTCTCTTGAGTTGTTGTCCGGTTTGACGTTCGATTTTAGCTTTGAAGTCCTTAAATTTCTCAAACGCTTCATCTTTAGACTTGAGCAGATACACAAACACGTACTTTGAGAAATCATTGATGAAAGTAATAAAATAATTTATCTCGGCCTTTGTGGAGAACTGTTTGAAGTCACAGATATCTGAGTGTACTAACTCCAGAAGATCTGTACTTCGGTTTACCTGTTTGAACGGTTTTCTGGTGATCTTCGTCTGCACACAGACCTCACACTTCTCCAACTCCTTACCCCCAAATTTAGAGATAAGACCTAAACTTGACATCTTATTTATTCTTTTACAATGAACATGTCCTAATCTATTATGTCACAGCTCAAGAGAATAATCAGAAATAGAGACTGTATTTATTATCTCAACAGGAGTTACAAGATGAAGTTCGAACATTCCTTCGGTACAAAAAGTTTTTCCGAAGTATGTTCCTTATAAGACATAACCACCTAACCAGCGTTAATGTCCATTCTTAAGCTTGCGTTGCAGAGCAATCTTCCTGAGACCAGGTTCTTGGCTATAGCTGGTACATGCTTCACCTCCTGAAGCGTCAGCAACTTCCCTGAAGTCAGTCACAGTACCACCGTCCCGATCTCCTTCACTTCAGCTTGTGTCTGGTTCGCCACCATAACCTTCTCAGATGTAGGCTTGTATGTGGTGAACCACTCCTTCTTTGAGAAAATATGACATAATATCCCAGTGTCTATCCACCAATCCGTGTCAACACTGGCTGAGTTAACCTGCACAATCATAATAACAAAGTTAGCCTCACCTTGCTCTTTCTGTTTGAGTTTTTCTTTGCAGTCTTTCCTCCAGTGGCCTTTCTTGCCACAGTTGAAACAAGTCCCAGGTGTTTTGGACTTTGGCTTAAACTGAGCCGACTTCACCTTCAGTTGGTGAACGTCTCTCCTTTTGTTGTACGGAGCCTTCTGCCTCCTTCGGGAGTCTCCAGCTTGCACTATATTGGCCTCAGCCATCTGTTTGGACAAGGTGTTCACTTTGATTTGAGCCCTCAGCTCATCTTCAACATGAATCCAGTGCAAGAGGCGTTCAAGATCTACCTCCATCTTCTTGCGGTACATGTTCGCGATGAAATTGCTCCACCCAGGTGGGAGCTTAGCAACAATACTCCCAACGACAAATGCATCGACCAAGGACATGTCGTTATCCTTAAGTTTCTGACGTAACTTGAGAAACTCTTTGACTTGAGGCAATATCGTCTTGTCGTCCTCAAATTACATCTTCCAGACCTTTTCGGTCACGTGGATCTTGTTCCTGTTCTCATCTGCCTTGTAGAGATTCTCTACAGACTCCCAAACGTCCTTAGCATGGACCGTCTTGCTGTATGATTCTGCCAGAGAGTCCTCCATAGATTTTAAGATAAGCAACTTGTAAAGGTTGTTATCTCTCCTCCACTTGGATTGCAGAGCAGTGGCCTCAGCAACCCTTCGAGCATTTTTACCTTCTGGAATTAAAGGCTCAGGATCTATCAACACGTAATCAATGATCACAAGTTGAAGATTAAGGCTAACCTTTCTCTTCCAAACGTTGTAATGCTTCTCATCAAACTTCTCAAGTTTGTTAAAATTTGTGTCGAGAAGGTTTGCACGGTTGTTCTCCATCGAATGTAAATCTTGCTTTGAGATTGTTAGTCCCGGGACGTAATTTTCGATGAAAAACTGAAAAATAAAATGATTGTAAAAATAATGTTTCGAAGCAACACTTTAAAGATGGTGCACGACAGAGATCCTTGGAGGATTCTGGGTAACGAAAAACTAAAAAGATTTCGTTACAACAACAAACGAATGTAATGCTTCTAAAAAGAAGGCACAAATCGAATTGCTAGCAGCAACAGCGATGAAAGCCCATAAGTGATTTCTGATTAGATCAGAGAAGAAGAGAAGGAAAGAAGAAAGAGAAAGACAAATTTGCTGGGGTGATCAGATCACCGTTGCTCAAAGCAAGATTCGCCTATATACAATCCGCTTTCAGTAACCAGCAAGTTCTTAGAGAACTTCTGGAACGCTCATCAGTCAATTTTTGAGACTTGAACGTGCTTCCTGAACTTTACGGACTCCCTTAACTCTCTTTTTGGTGCATCTTAGAAAGGAGATCAGGGGGCTCTATTTATAGAGTTGAGTGAGACTTCACCATTTTTTCTATCCGATGTGGGACTAAAATACCAATACTCTAAAATAGAGTTTGATATTTTACATCATTTCACAATCAACATAGTCGAGTGCCAGTCCACGCCTACCCTCCGAACACCCGCCCGTGCATGCACGAGGCATCCTGTAGTCCGAGTCTGAGTCCGAGTCCGATCAACAAAAATTAACTTGCATCTTTGTTAGAATTAATCATTTTTCCTTCTAGAAAAATACTTCCACGTACATGGCACACACTTGTGCCCCACCACACCTCATGTGCACACCTCAACACAAGCAATGCATTATATTGAGATACTCATCATTTGGAATAGCCGATGTGGGACTAACTTTCTTAGTCTAAAGGCAAAAACACCAACACACAATTCACTAGCTTTTTATATATGAAGAGAACCTTCATTTGGCATAAACCCGTCATAAAATATATTTAATGACATTTATTTTAAAAATGTCGTCAATAAAGTGTCGTTATTAATCATTTTTGTTGTAGTGAGCTAAATATGGCATCATTCTCAATCTCCCTATCATGATAAATAATTGATTGTAAATATCGAAAACTATCGCTTCTAAGTATCTCATATCCCTTTATATGTACTCCCTCCTAGTTTTTCTTTGACTGATGGTTGAAGTTATATCTTATGTACTCAATTTTGTTTTGTTCTACTAATTTTAAAATTCTTAGATACCAAAGTTTTTTTCCCACACTTATGTTTTAGCATCTAACCTTCTCTACCCTCGTCAACCAACACAATATCGTTAGCGAACATCATACACACGATGGAACCTCCTCCAAGATATGCCTTAGTAATTTCTTTCTTAACTTGTACAAAATGGCAAGAATTTAATGTTGAACGTTGATGTTATCCAACGTTGAGAGGAAATATATTGTTCATATCCTTAATAGTCTCAAAATGGGCTATTAGGCACTTGTTTCTTCTCCAAAGTCCACTACATTTTCTTTTCAGGATTTCTGCCATAACATTTCTCATAAGTCTGCAATTGAATAACAATCTAAAATTAGTGTTTCTACTTGAGATTACGAGATGATCCCACAATTGGAAATGTCCATATTTCGCTTCAAGACCAACATGGCCTGTGATTGATGTGAGACTAAGTAGCTTGATGATGAATCTGGATGATATGCCAACGGATGAAAGGTGGTATAGGACGAGGAAATCAAGAAGAAACTGGAAGTATATTTGAAGAAGTGAAGATGATGAATTCTCTCTTTCTATATAATCAAGTTTGTCTTTATTTCTTTCTTGTTGGTGTATAGATCATTTATTACTTTGAAAGGTATTTTTGATGCTTAAGGAAAGAACTTGGACTGAGTCGCATTAGTGCTTAGCAAAATCCAACTTAAACAGTAGAGACATTAAGCATGTGCTGTAAAAATGCAAATAAGAAAAGTGGATGTAAAGAGATTGTACTGGAAATTCTTCTTGAGAGAAAAAAATAGAGCAAACACTGATTTCTTTGAGCTAACGAAGGAAGTGAGTTGACTATTTGTTTTCCTTCAAGCACAACAGTAATCTCTGCAAAGGAACCTAATTATTATGTTAGTTTTGAACTTAACAACATGGTTTGCCGTATCAGCCGATACCGATTCGATACGGTCGATACCGATATGGTTTGGCATGTCTCGATCCGATACCAACCTCTACCGATATTGACCGATACCGACATGTAGTCAATTCGGCGGAGAAAATTGAACGAAAAGACCAATTGGTAAGGGTGTAAAAGCATGTAAAAGAGGAAACCTTATTTATTGTAGATAAATCAATCAGCAAGGTTAACTATTATTTAATTCAATTGCAAAACTACTAAGACAAAAAAATACTTAAAATTAAGTCTAAATATATAAAATATATTTTTCTGAACTTTTAATAATTTATTAATAATTATTTGTTTTTCGATACCAAAAAAATTTGATACTCTGATCCAAAATTACCGATACTGCCTTTACCGGTGCTCATAGGAAAAATTCAATACCGATTCCGATACTGCGAACCTTGCTTAACAATACCTGACGTAACTTACACTTATTATATGACAAATCACATAGATGTTAATAATTAAATTAGGCAGAGTTGTTCCTAGAACTTTGTCAAAAATCTTTCTAGACCCATCTTGGCCGATATCAAGTGCACCACAACCTATCTCATTCTGACATGAAAAAAACAGTAGATGTTAATGCTGATGAAACTTAGAAGTTATCACACACTTTTGTTGCTAATGTACAAGTTTTCGCATGCAGTATGCTAAGTGTATGTTAAGTGCAAAGTTCCCGGTTTTGCTTTTATGCATGCAAAAGCAGCCTAAACCAATTTGCTTTGCAGGCACAACTATCTTGGAAGCCATCAAAGACGTAGTAGTAGTAGTTGGAGCGCAAACTGAAGTAATATACGAGGCACACCCATTGCTATTCAGGGATGGAGTTGCCTATTCAGGGATCATGATTTTGAGGGCACATTGCCAGTGACTTGGTTCAAATCATTTAATCAGTTGCCTATGAATGCTGATCACCAGTCCTATGACCCTCCTTTATTTCCTGTTGATTTGGGTTGAAAACGGGTCTGAATAGTGGAACCCAGTAGGAAGTTTAGCCTTAGCATCCAATTTATTAGCAAGAAAAGGAAAAATAAATAAAGGGAAGTACCATAACATGAAAAAATAAAAATAAAAAATCAGATTTCGGTGTCTTTCAGATGAGTGTATTAGGTATATTTTCATCCTGTTCATCCACTCCTTGCTAAACTCATTCCTATTGATGAATTATCATACAAAATAAATTTGTCCTTAGAGATTGTATAAAGTATAAGCCTGTGATCTTCAACAATGTTCTTATTCAAGGATAACATGAAATGATGAGCTCCAGAAATGGTTACCAAATTGTTGGAGCTTTTCCTTTGTAACATGTGAAGAGAGCTTGCCCTCAACACATGCCTAGTAAAGTTTAGTCCCACATTGGAAAAGCATCATGAGGTATCTCAATATATATACTTGGTATATGTTGTTGAGATGTGCACATGGGGTAGTGACCCTAAGGAGGGAACCATGTGGGTGATTTTACTAGGAGGTAAGGTTAAGACTCCATGGTAAAGCATTAGCTTTTTGCTCTTGGAATTTATTCCTTTGGAGCTAAGTCCCGTAGGGGCTTAGCGACTCGGACTCGGACTCGGACTTGGGCTCGGACTCATGAGGCGTAATATGACATTTTGTTGGTGCACTTTGCACTTAGCACGTCAATTCCTTACGAATCCAGAGAGTTCAAGAGAGAAGAGAAATGTGCCAGCACCAGCGTTACTTAGCGCAAGAGTCCGTGCCATCCGTGTCAGAAGAGCGGAGTGTTCCAAAGTTCTCCGTCAAACTTGTTGGTTCCTGGAAGCTGTTCGTGTGGGCGAATCAAGCTTTGAGCACCGGTGATAATTCACCACAACAGGCTTTCTTCCTCTCTGATCTAGTTAGAACCTTCAGTTCTTCCATTATCCACTTGCAACTCATTCTGAACGAGAACTTCTCTGATCTAATCAGAAAAGTTAATGGACGTTTGTTGCTGCAGCTGATACGAATTCTTCTGTGTCTTCTTCGAAGTAACAGATTAGTTTTTGTCTTTCAGAATCCTCCAAGGATCTCTGTTTAGCACCTTCCTTGAAGTGTTGCTAAGAAACATTGTTCTTACAATCGTTTCATTTCTCAGTTTTCCATCGAAAATTATGCCCTGGGACTAACAATCTCAAAGCTTGATTGCAAGATGAAAAACGTTCGTACTTCGCTAATCAATCATAACTTCACAAAGTTAAAGCAATTTGATGGTGAACACTATCAAATCTAGAAAAGGAAGGTTAGCCTCAATATTCAATTCTCTGACGTTGATCATGTGCTTTTTGAGGAGGAACCTACTATTCCAGAAACTGAATCTGCAGCCGCAATTTCTGCTACTACTAAGAACCAGGCCAACTGGAGAAGAGACAATAGTATTTATAGGCTTATAATCCTAAATGCTATGAAAGACTCTCTTGCAGAATCATATTCAAAGAAGACTATTGTCAGAGAGATTTGGGAGTCTCTGGAGAAACTATAAGAAGATGATAAGAACCGAAGTAAGATATTTTTAGTTGAAAAATATCACAAGTGGTTCTTTGAAGATGAGAAGCCAATGCTGCCGCAGGTGAAGGAGTTTCTGAAGCTGCGAAAGAAGTTGGATGATGAGGCGATGTCCCTCCCCGACAAGTTTGTTGTTGGAGGGATTGTCTCTAAGCTCCCCGTTGGGTGGAGCAAGTTCTATGCAAACATGCATAGGAAGAAGTTGGAGATCAGTCTGGAAGATCTCCTACAAGAAGTCTATGTTGAGGACCAAATAAGGACTCAACTGAAGGTGGACGCACTGTCCAAACAATTGGCTAACGGCAATTTGGTTCACACCAAGGAACACAAGGGAAAGCATGCGGCTTTCCACAGCAAGAAGAAGGACCCTAACAATCTGAATGTTAAGGGAACTTCCTTCAAGAATCAGAAGGCAAAGTCTCAGATGCCTTGTTTCAAGTGTGGCAAGAAGGGTCACTTCAAGAGTGAATGTAGCGAAGACTAAGCAATCAGAGCAAGGGGAGCCTAGCAAGATTTTTATGATCACTGCCGTTATTGCAATAATTGCATAGGTCACTGCAGTAGAGGCTGACTCTGACTGGTGGGTAGACATTGGTGCCACCTGCCATGTCTACTCAAGCAAGGAGTGGTTCACCACCTACAAGCCAACTTCTGAAGTTGTTATGGTAGCGAACCAGGCACAAGCTGAAGTGCTCGGGATCAGGACGGTAGTTTTGAAGCTGACTTCGGGAAAGTCTCTGACGCTTCAGGGTGTGAAGCATGTACCTGCTATTGCAAAGAACCTAATCTTTGGAGGTCTACTCTACAATGCAGGCCTTAGGATGGACATCAATGCTGGTCAGATGGTGATGTCCATAAAGGGAACATACTTCGGAAAAGCTTTTTATACCAAAGGAATGTTTAAAATTCAGCTTGTAAATCAATCCAAAGTTGTTAATGCAATCACTCATTCTGTTTATACTCTTGAGTTGTGGCATAATAGACTAGGACATGTTCATTGTAAAAGAATAAGTAGAATATCTAGTTTAGGACTTATCTCTAAGTGTGGGGGTAAGGTAGAGAAATGTGAAGTTTGTGCTCAAACGAAGATCACAAGAAAACTCTTTCCTCGGGTTAATCGAAAATCTTCTGGAGTTGGTACACTCCGATATCTATGACTTCAAACAATTCTCTACAAAGGCCGGAATGAAGTATTTCATAACCTTCATCGATGACTTCTCAAAGTACGCTTTCGTCTACCTTCTGAAGGCTAAAGACGAAGCATTCGAAAAGTTCAAAGAGTTTAGGACCGAGACTGAGCGGCAGATCGGACAACAACTCAAGAGAATAAGAAGTAATCGAGGTGAAGAGTATCGGTCTCACGAATTTGTATCGTTCTGCAAAGAACAAGAAATTGTCAATGATACCACTGTTCCGTACTCTCCTCAATCAAATGGAGTAGCAGAGAGAAAAAACCGAACGTTGACAGAAATGATTAACTCAATGTTGTTGACTGTGGGTCTTTCAAAGTGCTACTGGGAAGAAGCTGCATTAACGGCTACTTTTATTCTAAATAGAGTGCCTCATGCAACTTCAGATATTACTTCTCATGAACTTGGGTTCAAGGTTAGACCTAACTTGAACGTCATTCGAATGTGGGGGTGTCTGGCATATGTGAAGCTTCCAGATCTGAACATTCAGAAGCTTGGGACAAGGACTACAAAGGCGATCTTTTTGGGTTATGCAGAGAAGAGTGATGTTCGGAGATTTCTTGATACAAATCATATCATTGAATCTCATGACGCAGAATATTTTAAAAACAAATTTGCAAGGCATAAGAACATTGTTCTTACGGACATTTCGGAGAACAATTAGGGTACGCAAGAAACTGAAGTTTTCAATGAAGATGTAGTCCAAGAAGATGTTGTTGAAACAACGGTTGAACCAGAACTCGCTAAGCCGTCAGCTAAAAGTGTGAGGAGGCCGAAGGACTTCGAAAATGACTTTGTCACCTATCATGTGGAAGCAGATCCGCTTAACTATGATGAGGCGATGAAGACCAAAGACGCAGTTTCCTGTAGGGAGGCGATAGACAATAAAATTGATTCCATCACCTCAAATAACACTTGGGTGTTGGTTGATATTCCTGAAGGAGCAAAATACATCGGATGCAAATGGATCTTCAAGAAAAAGATGAAAGCAGATGGAACTATTGTCGAGACCCGCTACCCAAATTGTTGGGACGGATTAAGGTATGTCCAGCCTACGCTTGAGTTATAGCGTAGTAAGCTATTTTTTTAAAGTAAACAGTAAAAGATCAAAGTGTGCTAACAGTTCCATTTGCCATATTACAGAAATCATCACAACACAACATCTATTATACGAATATGTTTAAAGATACATGGCCAAAATGTAAAACTGGATACAGGTCCAGTAACAAAATACATACTCTAAACAGTCCTGCTCTCAAAGTCCAGAGCAACTAAAATAATAAACTAGACGAGTTTTTCCGTAGGTACATCCTCGTGGACTAAAGCCTGATCCTCAATGGTGACCCCATAATAGGAATCGTATAGCAACTCCTCCTCGGTAAGTATACCTGCAAAGTTTTCTGTCAGGAAAGGAGCAAGTACTGATTCTACAAACTAAATATACGGAGCATGGAATGAACAGAGGTATAATAAACAGGAATCATGGCATATCACAATCTATCATGTAGAAGATATATTTGTCATGACGACAGATGTACATGTAATGTTTAAAACTGGAGCAGGTACGTGATCGTCAATAGGTGTAAAATATACTGTGGCACAAGTATATAAAATATACTTTCGTACAAGTAAGCAAGCGATAGATGTACATACGCACAAATACAGCTGGTACGCCTACGACAAGGTATACATATAAAATATCAACCTTGTTCGGTACATACGTACGGGAGAAGGGGCATGATCATGTACTCAGCTATCAGTTTTTCCATAACCCAAGTTATAACATGTGAGAAATACAAGAACAGTTTTAAGCATGTGAAACATACGGTGGGTAGATAGAAACATGTAAGATATGATTTTTCATTTAAGTAACTATATTAACATAGTTCATACGCAATTCATTATATGCAGTAAGTAAAGTTTGAAGGGGTACTTGCCTCGTGCAAAGCAAGGGTATGAATACGAAGCTATAGATATCCGGTATCCTATCACTATCAAAAAGGATATATGTCACGACCCGCACCCTAGAGTAAGGGCATGAGACGCGGGTACGTCCAGCCTACGCCGCAGTGTCGGCGGTAGAATGCTGTCCTAGGTCACAACATCTAACAATATATCTCTAAACAGTTTATACTCTCCGAATGGGGGTGACATAGCAATAGTAAACTCAATCACAACTAAGGAAGATATAGCACGATATGAAATAGAACTCAAGGAATAAAATAGATAAAAGCAGTCTAAGATAATCCCAGCAATATCCAACAGTACAAGGTCTCAGATGAAAGAATATATACAACTCTGAACTCCAAATAAGTTTAACTAAAACATGCCTCCAGACTACATAAAAGATAAACAGCCTAACTAATCTAGTCTAGGCAGTCGGAGGAATATCCTCAGCTACTGCTGGATCCTCCTGGGAGTCCAGCTCAAAGGTGTCATCTAAAGCTGCCCCGTAGAAAGTGTCCAGGCAAGCCTCCTCCTCGTCCTCTGTAATATTTTCAACAGGTCCAGTCAGGACAGGAGCGAGTACAGTACATCTCAACAGTTCATAGCAGGTTAGAAGATATAATCATGCAGTAAAGTAAGATACAAGAACTGAAAGAAATGTAGTATGTAAACAGAGAAAGTAAGCTGTAATAGAAATATCTACTATAAATAGAGAACTAGCAGTGACTAGTGAGTCAGAGTACAATATGAACATGTAAATGGCCTGGGATGATTCTGATAAGACACTAAAGAATGATTTCGATAAGATACTACTGGTGTATTATTCACATGTCCAATTCTACTCCCTCGTACCCCCAATCAATACACAAGGATCCAGCCAGGTTATGTTATATGATGCTATGTAACAGCCCCCGAAGGGTGGTAGACCCCGAAGGTGATAAGCCCCCGAAGGTGTTACATAGTAGTCCCATAAATGGGATAAGGATTCTAGGAAGACTCTACGATCATAAGAGTATATGTCGTAAGTGATCAAAGAACCAATGAAGTATAGTGATACGCCATGAAAGTGAAACGCACAGAACATGTAGTACCCGATGCTCCATAAGGATAACATCTCAAGAAGGGATCCATATAGTACCAATCCGTGTGACCAACGTGACAGTACAAGTAAAGTAATCTACTGCAGGAAATAATTCTAAGCAGGATATGAAATGATCAGAGAATGTACTCGCCTGTAACTGAGTGTCCAATATGAAAAGTACCATTCGAGGAGTGGTGTCTGGCTCCTAATCAGAACAGCACAAGTCACAACAAGTCCAGAATAGTAAAATAAAGTCCTACTATGTATTCTATATGATTCTAGGTCAATCTAGGCCAAAGTCAACTCTTGGTCAACTCTGGTCAACCCTAGAAGTCAAACTAGGTCAACCAAGTCTAATCAAGTCTAAACTCAACTAACTAGGTCTAACAAGTCTGTACTAACCTACCTTAGCCCAATCAAGCCTATTTAGCACTCTACACATACACAAAGTCAACCCAATGATCTATGTCCCCTACCTAATACAATACATGTCTATGTGATAGCCATACATCAATAGATTAAAACACCACATAATATATTTACATATATCTAGGCTAGATATAAATCCTACAACATTAGGCTAAACCTAGAAGTATATATATATATATACACTCATACAATTTACACACATATTGTATAAGGAGAGAGGCTTGTGTGTTGTGTGTGCATACATGTGTGTATAATATATACATAGAGAGGGGAACCAATGGTGTGTGTGTCTAAAGGGAACATGTGTGTGAACATGTGAAAACAAGATTCAATATCAGCCTAACAATTGACAGTAAATCAGTGTGGTTAAACAGGACAGTGAGTATATAAGCAGTGAGAGAGTGAGGGTAAGTGTGTGAGATATGTGTGTGTATGGGTGAGGGTAACATGTGTGTGTGTAACCTGGGCAGTGTGTTAACAGTGACTGTGTATAAGTGCTGGAAAACACAACAGTGAAACAGAGGGAAACCTAGGTAATAGTGTGTGTGTGTGTAGTGGTCATACATATTGCAGGAAACACCCAAAACAGTGAAGGGAAGAGAATGTGTGTGATGTGTTTACATGACATGAGTGAAAGGGTGAGTCCATACCCAGGTTTCTATCATAATTGAACAACACATTATCTAAGGGAAAAAGGAAAAATCAGTTCATAACCCAAACTGAGAATACAAACTGGTATTTCCCAGTTTTCAGTCCAAAACTCATTAATTCTACATCAACTTTTAACCATGGCAAGATAATATATAGGGGTATAGATTAGAGTTTACAAAACCTACATTAATCAGTGATTAACAGGTTAAATCATCAAACAAAACTCAACTTGGAAAAACTGGAAAAGTAACAGGATCAATATCAGTTAACACATTGAGCCCCAACTCATAGTCCAAATTCTAATATATGCATCCAAAACCTATTCCAATAAGTAGATTAACCTATCATGAGCTAACAATTATGTGAGACTCATTAGACAGTTGAAAACATTTGATTAAAAGGATACAAATGGGTTTGACAGTTGAGAAAACTGAACAAGTATCAGTGCATCAGAAATTCCACAGTTCAAACCAAATTCGAGCCAAAACTCCACATTAAACCCAAACAATTTGTAACCCTATAATAACAGAGATTAAACATGGTATTTAGAATCTAATTAATCATTAAGACATCATTTAAAAATATTTAAAATTGATTAAACATCAAAATATAATTTACAGGACAGTGCACAGAGAGCCATTCCTCGTGCATGTGTGCACGCGTGTCTTGCACACGACACAGCACGTGATAGGCCACGTGCTCGTGTCCCCACCTAGTATAGGTCTAGGTGTCCAAGTCTATGTGTCTGCACAGTGTCCTCGTGTCGCCGTGTCTGACTTACACTCGCGTATCAGTGCACGAAAACACAGGCGCACTGCACAGGCAAAATCCAGTGCGTCGAGGATTCCTTCCTCGATACGCCACGTGGACTCACGAAATTTGACACATGGCGTGTCAGTGGGTGCCCCGAGACTCCCACAAAATCTCGTGTCCAACAAGTGCGTGTCGTGTCCAGAAAAGAGCCCGATAGGCAGGGGATCCCTGTAGCACGCGCACGAGCGTGTGCACGCGCGTGTCCAAGTCGAGATCCCGACACAAAACGACACTGACACCAACACACAAGATCAGGAATCAATAAACAAGATCTAAACTAACATTTCTATTTAAAAATATTGAACAAACAAGATCGAAATGCCCTTTGAGGCATTTCGACAAACAGTCTACACTAGCCCTGATACGTGTCCAGAACGGACACGAAACCTCTGATAC